>PVHX01005679.1:85576-109440 GCA_004024805.1 Geosciurus inauris | reverse complement strand
AAAAGTATTTTAGAGAATAGACACAGCATACAGGGTGGTTCATTGTCAGTTTCACTAAATAATGTCAAATTAGTTTCCAAAATGGTTTTACCAAATCAACCTCTCTCCAATAGTTTGTAAGAACTAATGTTGCTTCACATTCTTCCCAATTTTATGTGTCATTGACATTAACTTTTGTCATTTAGGAAGACATAAATTGTCTTACATTATACTTAGTATGCATTTCCTTGATACTAATGAGTTTGGGTACACTTTCATGTTTATTGGTCACTTGCATCCTTTCCATAATATAAATATTCATGTTTTTGTCCATTGTTTTGCTCTAAGGACTTCTTTAATTCTTATTTAGTTTAGGAAGTTCTTTACATGTTCTAGAAGATGATATTTTACTAGTAGTATCTATGGAAAATAATTTCTCTAAGCTTATACCTTATCTTTTCTCTCTATGGTCTCCTTACATAAGCAGGTCTCCTAATTTTATTGATGTCAATTTAATCAAGTTTATACTTTGTGTTTTGATTAAGAATGCCTTCCTTCCTCAGTCATGAAAGTATTTTTCTTATATTTCTTATGAGAATGTTAAAACCTTCTCTTTTAAAAACAATTTCCTTTCTGATTAAAGTATCAAGTCTATGTAGAAATGATTTTAATGGACTGTCTAATATATGAATGTGATTTCATTTTCCATATATATAATCAATCACCTATCCCAACACAATTGTTAATAGTTATCTTTCAAAAAAGTCTACCACATTGCCTCCACTATACTTTAAATTTTTCTGTTTCTAGACTCTAAGTTCTGTTCAATATGTTTAGTTTTGTCTCAACTAATAATACTTATCACTTTATAAAAAAATTGTAATATATAATTGAGCATTTTCCATCAATTTTTTCTTCCTCTTGGCATTACTTGACATTATCTTCTTCATAAATTTTAGAATCAGCTTATCAGATTTCAAGAAAAAGTAACATAAGTATTATTAATCAAATTAAAAAAGCTCTTTGGGCCTTTTGGGAGACAATCAACATTTTAAAATGTTGAGTCTTCCTTTCCATGAACTTGGTATACCTCTCCCTTAATTTAAATGTTCCTTAATATTGCTACACAATTTTTTAAATTTTCTCAATAGAGGTCTTACATATTCTTCATTAAATACATTCCTTGGTCCATGACATTTTTGCTTGCTCTTGTTAAATCTGTTTTTTTAAAGATAATAATAATATTTTCTATTCTTCATACCTGGCACATAAAAGTAAATTTTAATTTTGGATCTAGGATTTATTTGGCAAAATTTCAAGTAACTCTTATTTATAAATATTCAGCCATAGAATCTTTAGGGTCAGCTATATTTACATTCATATCATATGTAAATAATCACAGTTTTCTTCTGCTCTTAAAATTTTTACTTCTTTTCTTATCTTGCTGCTCTAAATAGAACCTCCCAGAACAAGAATAACATTAAATCACTTTTGATTTTAAAGATAATTGTCCTAGACTCACCATGAATATATAATATGCAGTTAGCTGTTGATCAACATTCTTTATCAGATTCAGGAAGTTTCCTTCTATTACTATTCTTCTGGGAATTTTTATTACTGAACATATGTGAATATTATGAATACACTTTCTGTATCTCTAGATGTGTTTTTATCTTTTAGTCCTTTCAAGATGAATATAGTAATGTGAAACACAGAAAAGCAATAATAGATGTTTCTATTAAATCATCTACACTTTCCTGGAATAATTTATGTCAGGCATGATATATTATCTTTTTAGCATACTATGGATTCACTTAACAAATCCTTTTTTGCTTCTATCTCTGTGTGTTTAGTCTATATTTTTCTTTCTTATATTGTTCTCACATGCTTTTGTTATTATAAGACCATATTCTTTAGTGGAATTTATATACTATTAGAATTGTCTGTTACTTGAATATTTGGCAAAATTCAAATGTAAGCTGTCTTGGTCCTTTTATTGTTACTCTTGCCATGGTTGTTTTTGTTTTTATGCTTTGAGGAGGTTTTTTTTGCCACCAGTTTAATTTTGTTGACTTCTGTGTCTTCTTGGCTCCATTTTGATAATTATATTTTCTGGTAATTTTGGTTTTTATTTTCAAATTTATAGAAATGTACCATTTATGTATTATGGTATTAATTTTTGTCTCTGTTGTATGCTTAGGTATAGCCTCTTCTTCTTCTTAGTATTGCTTTTTCCCTTCTCTCTTTATTCAGTCTTTCTTAATAATTTTTAAGTGATCTTTTCCAAGAGCCAACTTTGCATTATATTTCTTTTTTGTTGTTGTTGTTGTTATTTTTATCTTTATTATTTAGAATTAGATTTACTAAATTGGGCTCTTGGTTTACAGACTTTCAAATTTTTTCTTTCCTAAAATAAGCATCTAAACTTCTAAATTTTCCTTTAATTAGCATTTCTCAGCATCTCCTAAACTTCAATAGTTGAACTTTATTATTTTTCACCTTAAGTATTGTTGAATATTCATTATGATTTTATCTTTAACCTATGCATTACTTAGAAGTATCTATTTTGAACTTCTGAACATGTGAGGTTGCTTTAGTGAGAATGTTTTCATTGTTGAAACATAGTATATCAATAAGATAATTCATATATAATATAATCATATATAATTATGGTTATAATTATATATAATATATTCACTCTTTTAAATCTGTGGAGGCTTGATTAATATCCTAGTACATGGGATATTAATTAATTAATTAATTTTGATAATTATTACATGTACATTTGGAAAAAAAGTGCTTTTTCTAATTACTGAGTGTACAGTTCTATATTTCTCCATTAGACCAAGCTTGTTAATTAGGTTATTTTTATCTTTTGTGCTCTTATTGTCCATTCCCATCTTGTCTTTTTAACCTTGAACCACCAGATTATACAACTCTGTGGTGATCATTTACACAGAGCAGTGTTCTCAAATGGCTTGCATCAGTCACTCACAGTGATTTTTAAATACAGAAACACTTTTCCTACCCCCATCCTGATTCAATATCTCTGGGGTAAAGCCTACAAACCTGCATTTTTTAAAGCTCTCATGTGATTATGATAAATAATCAAGACCAAGTAGCACTGGTTTTTGTTCATTGGATTTCACTTGATTATACTCCTACTCATGTCTTGCAAAGTAAACTTGCCTACACATCAAGAGGCAGCCCTGTCTTGAATCTATGCAGTGAATAAGAAATCATTGAAAACTTCCAGACATGTCTCAATGAATGTGATTCATGACTCTATGTGACTCCCTCAGAATACCAGAAAAGGGAAATCTAGTCTAGAATAGCCACAGTAGACAAAAACCTCATCCTGGGCCCTCATGAGATTAACACAAGATTCTTTCTCTTTAGGATCTTATTACTCATGTTACAACTTTTCAGAGAAACACAGGACACTGGTTTACCATGGGATATCAGAAAGAGCCCTTCATCAAATATGTAGAAAGGAGTTGAGCATAGTGATTGGCTAACTAGCAGCACTGGGATCACTTGAAATTATTAGAAATGCAGACTCTGAGGTCCCACCCCAGATTTCTGAACAAAATCTGTTTTTAAACAAGATCCCCAGATAAAATAGATATATCTTCAAATTTGAGACACACTTTTGAAATTCAGATAGATTTGTATTTCTGGCAAGCTCCCAAATGATGCCAATACTGCTAGTATGAGGACATGCTTTGTATACTAAGGGTTTATCTCACAGGGAATGTAAACTGAGGTATCAAATCTTTGAAATCATTCAGGGATGTCCATTTTCTATTACGGTCACCAAGGATGCCATGTGAGTTTAAAGTGTTTGTGAAATTCAAACAGCACCCCTCCACACACAAATTGAACATAATGCAGAAGGGTACAGAACACCTACTTTATTAACTAACAGAGAGGATAAACATCCATGAGAAGGTTGCTGGAAACATTTAGAACTTTTCACCTTCTTTGTTCTTTCCCTGGTGCTAGATGGTCTGCTTCTGCAGGTGTGTCTCAAATTCATAAGTTCTTCCGTGTAGGTTTTCATGGGCAAGTTGCCACTTTCTGCACCCCTTAGCCTTTCATTGCTGTCCCTGAACTGTTACCTTAAGCAACCACAGCTGGGAAAGGAATTCTTGGAAAACATATTTTTCTATTGAAATAAACAACATATTTTCTGTTTGCTTTTTAAGACTGAGCAGTTCCCACACAGACAACAATTACCTTGTAGAAAACACCTCTCCCTGGTTGGTCTTAGGCCTGCCTATTTGGGCTGCATTTCCTAACCTGGAGCTGGGTACTGGCCAAATCAAGCAGAAGACCTTGGGGCAGACGAGGGCAGAGGACACACAGTGCAACCATGCTCACTAGCCTCTTGTTGAAGTCGCCCCCACCCTATCACTTTCCATACAGAGGAAGTGTTTTAGTCAGCTTTTTAAGCTGCTGTAACTAAATGATCTGGCCAACACAACTGTAGAGGAGGAAAGATTGATTTAGCACTCACGATTTCAGAGGTCTTAGTCCATAGAAGGCTGGCTCCATTCCTCAGAGCTCAAGGTGAGGCAGAACATCATGGTGGAAGAGTGTGGCAGAGGGAAGCAGCTCACATGGCCATTAGGAAGCAGAGAGAGAGACTCCACTCTCCAGATACAAATATATACACTAAAGCCACACCCTAACTCCCACCTCCTCCAGCCACATCCTACCACTTCAGTTACCACTCAGTTAATCCCTATCAGGGGATTAATTCACTGATTGGAATAAGACTTTCACAACCCAATCATTTCTCCTCTGAACCCTCTTGCATTGTCTCACATGTGAGCTTTTGGGAGACATCACATCCAAACCATAACAGGAAGCTCATCTCTCACAGAATCTTTAGGAAGGATCTCAAGACAGTATTCCCTGAGTTTTTAATATTTAAAATTGTTTTTATAGTTCTGAAACTTGTAGAACAGTGTGTCTGGATACCAATTTCTTCCCTTGTGTTTCTTGAAAATGTTCCTTCTAGTTGTTCTTGCTTTGTAGGTGGTGAGAAGCAGTCTCATGCCAACTTTGTCTATGTAATTTTTTTTTTTTTTTTTTTTTTGCCTAGAGGCTCAGAGTATCTATTTTTTTTAAAGTCCAAAAGTTTCACCAGCATATATATCAGTTGGCCATTCCCAGTCAATTTTCCAAACATACAGTGTAACATTTTGATGTACAAATACAAGTCATTTTTATTTATAGAGTTTTAAAGTATAAGTCTAAATATGAATTCATCTCATATTTTCTTTCTTATCCAGAGATTTCAATAATAGATATTTTGGATCTTATTTGTTTATCTCACACTTATATCATTTTTTCTTATCCCTTTAATGCCTGCTTTAATAGCATTTATTCCTTTCTTTCTGTTGTTATTTTAGTCCATTATCTTTTGGGAACTTACCATTTTGTCTTCAGTTGTTACATTGTCCTTTTTCTCTAAGGTTTTTCCATAATCTGATCAATTATCATTCCATCTATTTAAACAGTTTTGGTTCATTTTGGTTCTGTATTTTTAATTTTGACTTAATGTTTTGAATTTAGAATCAAGGTGTTCCTTAACATCTGCAAATGCTTTTTAATAGTATCTAATTCCTATTAGAGTGTTGCATTATTATTTTCCTCTTTCATTTTGAAGAAGTGTTTTCATTAGCTTAATAATGTTCGTTCTCACTTTCTATTTTCTATTTATGCTTGCTTTGTATAAATTATGCATGCTTTTCACTTTTTCATTTGAAAATATCTGCTATTTTTCTACATCAGCAATTGGCAGATTAAAACTTCTGAATGATCTACTAGGTTTCCTGATTTGAGAGAATCCTTCTCTTTTGGTACAGAGAAGAACATTTCTTTGGGTATGGAGTCATGAATGAAGAAGTGTAGAGTGTCTCCTGATTGCTCCATCCTCTTTTATTTGCATAGAATTGTCCATTACCTCCACCTGTTTCCTTCTTATCCACTCACCCTATCCTATTCCACTCCCTTTCAGGTCACCTCCTCTTCCAGAGAAACAGAGCTTCCCAGGACTGCCTCTCTTGTTCTGCATATTTTCAAGTCTGTTTATTTAAATTCTTTAGTAATATGTGTTCTATCTTTAGGATTAACTAGTGCTTATCTTAGTGCTTAGAAAGTCTTACCTGTCTGTATTTTCTCACTTTATTGTGAAACTCCCTCTGGAAATAATTATATTAGTGTCCACCACTATTAGGACAAATAGCAGTTTATTCTTTTTTCCTGTGAGTTTCTGCCTGAATGTCCACACTAACATGGGCTCCAGAACAAACTCTATTGTGTTTTTTCCTCACATATATTTAATTCTGTCTCTGAATTGTGCTTCTAAAGAACTAATGGGTCAAAAAAGAAATCAAAATTTGATGTTAATATGTTAAATTAAATGGTGATTAAACACAACATATCAAAATATAGCTATTATTGAAAAATATGAAAGTATAAATAAATTCAGCGAAGTTTCAGGATATAAAATCAACACCCATAAATCAAATGCATTTCTATACATCAGCAATGAGTCCTCTTAAAGAGAAATCAGGAAAACTACTCCATTCACAATAGCCTCAAAAAAAATACTTGAGAATCAATCTAACAAGAGTGGTGAAAGACCTCTACAATGAAAACTATAAGACACTAAAGAAATTGAAGGAGATCTTAGAAGATGAAAAGATCTCCCATGCTCTTGGATAGAAAGAATTAATATTATTAAAATGGCCATACTACCCAAAGTGCTATACAGATTCAGTGCAATCCCAATTAAAATCCCAAAGTCATTTCTTACAGAAATAAAAAAGATAATCATGAAATTTATTTGGCAAAATAAGAGACCCAGAATAGCCAAAGTAATCCTCAGTAAGAAGAGTGAAGCAGGAGGCATCACAATACCAGACCTTAAACTATACTACAAAGCTATAGTAACAAAAACAGCATTGGTCCTGGGACCAAAATAGACATGTAGAACAATGGTACAGAATAGAAAACACAGAGACTAACCACATAAATACAGTTATCTCATACTAGACAAAGGTGCCAAAAACATACATTGAAGAAAAGATAGCCTCTTCAACAAATGGTGCTAGGAAAAATGGAAATCCATATGCAGCAAAATGAAACTAAATCCCTATCTCTCACCATGCACAAAACTCAACTCAAAGTGGATCAAAGACCTAGGAATTAGGCCAGAGACCTGGCACCTAATTGAGGAGAAAGTAGGTCCAAATCTTCATCATGTCGGATTAGGCCTTGACTTCCTTAATAAGACTCCTAAAGTGCAAGAAATAAAAGCAAGAATCAATAAATGGGATGGATTCAAAATAAAAAGCTTCTTCTCAGCAAAAGAAACAATCAATGAGGTGAACAGAGAGCCTACATTCTGGTAGCAAATTTTTGCCACACACACATCAGCTAGAGCACTGATCTCCAGGATATATAAAAAACTCAAAAAACACCAAAAAAATAAGCAACCCAATCAATAAGTGGGCTAAGAAGCTGAATAGAAACTTCTCAGAAGAATATATACAATCAATAAACAAATATATGAAGAAACAACATCTCTAGCAATTAGAGAAATGCAAATCAAAACTACTCTAAGATTTCATCTCACCCCAGTCAGAATGGCAGCTATCCAAAATACAATCAACAATAAGTGCTGGTGAGGATGTGGTAAAAAAGGCACACTCAAACATTGCTGGTAGGACTGCAAATTGGTGCAACCTATCTGGAAAGCAGTATGGAGATTGCTTAAAAAACTTGGAATGGAAACATCATTTGACCTAGCTATCCCACTCCTCGGCCTATACCGTAAAGACTTAAAAACAGCATACTACAATAATGCAGCCACTTCAATGTTTATAGCAGCACTATTCCCAATTGCTAAACTGTGAAAGCAACCTAGAGGCCCGTCAATAGATGAATAGTTAAAGAAACTGTGGTATATATACACAATGGAATATTACTCAGCAATAAAAGAGAATAAAATTATGGCATTTGCAGATAAATGGATGTAATTGGAGAACATCATGCTAAGTGAAGTAAACCAATCCCAAGAAACCAAAGGCTGAATGTTCTCTCTGATTAGTGGATGCTGATACATAAGGGGGGTGGAGTGGGGAGCATGGGAGAAATGGAGGAACTTTGGATGGGACAGGGAGCAGCAAAAATGGTTGAATAAGATGGACATCACTACCTTAGTTACATGTATGAAGACACAAATGGTGTGACTCTACTTTGTTTGCAACCAGAGAGATGGAAAATTGAGCTCTATATATGTACTATGACTTGAAATGCATTTAAAAAATAAATAAAAATCTATATTGACAAAAAAAAGAAAAATATGAAAGTGTCCAAAGAAATAAAAAATAGAACCACAATGTGATCCAGCTATCCCTCTCCCTAATATACATTCAAAAGAAATGAAATCACAACCTCATAAAGACATCTGAACTGTCATGTTTATTGCAACATTATTCACAACAGTCAAGATGTGGAAAAAAACCTAAGTGCCCATTAACAGATAAATGAATTAAAAAAAATCTATAGTATGTATATACAATGGTGTACTCTTCATCCCTATAAAAGTATGAGCTTTTGCTATATGCCACAACATAGATAAGCCTGAGAATATTGTGTTTAGTGAAATAAGCCCAACACAAAGAAAAATGTTACATGATTTCCCTTATATGTGGACTCTAAAAAAAAATTCAACTATGCAGATAGAGAACAAAACAGTACTTTTCAGGGATGGAGGTGGAGAGTAGAAAATGGATGGGTGAAGTTCAAAAGATACAAAGCATAAAATATAGGCAGAATAAGTCTAGAGATCTACAATGCAAGCTTAGGACTTCAAGGGATAGAATTATTCTGTATCTGGGATTCATGCTAAATGAATAGGTTTTAGCTGCTCTTGTCACAAAACCAAACAACAACAAAAAAGGATAAATGTAAGATGATGGGTATGTTAATTTGTCTCACTTTAGTTACCTTTTTACTATCTATTTGGATCCCATAACATCATGGTATCTACCTTAAACATTGACAATAAAATTTATTATTTAAAAAAAGGTCTAGGATGCAGCTAAGGCCATACTGAAGGGAACATATGAAGAGCAGTACATTTCTTAACATGGATTTTTTTTTTTTTTTTTTGGTACCAGGAATTGAACTCAGGAGTACTCGACTACTGAGCCACATCTCCAGCCCTATTTTGTGTTTTATTTAGAGACAATTGCTCAGCACCTCACCATTGCTGAGGCTGCCTTTGAGCTCATGATTAGTCTATCTCAGCCTCCCAAAGTGCTGGAATTATAGGCATGTGCCACCACCCAGCTAATACTGATATTTTTAAAAAGAGAAATTTCACTTTTCAATGACCACAGCTCCTGTCTTAAAAAAAAAGAAAAAAGAAAAAGAAAAAAACCTCCAAAAAGCAAGACAAATCAAAGGCAAAGTAAACAAAAGAAATAAAGCAATAAAAACTAGAGTGAAATCAATGAAATAATTGAAAAAAATATAGGAAAAAAACTCAAAGTTTCCCTAAGAAAGTCAATAGAATTGACTTATCCTTTAGCTAAACAGGCTTGGGAGGAAACAAAGGAAAAGGCACAGATTACCAGTCTCAGAAGGGAATGATGATATCACTCAGATTCTACATATATTAGATATCACTCAGATTCTACATATATTAGATACTAAAGGAATATTTGGAGAAGTTAATATCAATGAATCCAATGATGTAGATGAAAGAGATTGCTAGAGAGACATAAGCTACCAAAGCTCATGAAGAAGAAATGGATCATTTGAAAATCTCTATATTATTAAAGAAATTGAATTTTAGGAAAAAAACACCTTCTGACAAATAAAAATACCAAACAAAGATGACTTCTTTCTTCTTCAAGGAAGAAATCACAACAATTGCACACAAATTTTCCAAGAAATTAAAGGAAAGGGAACACTTTCTAATGCATCCTATGATGTCAACATTACTCTGATCAGATAAGACATTACAAGGAAAACATATAGATATAATATGCATACATGATATACATAAGTATTAACAAAAATTTGAGCAAAGAAACTACAATGATACACACACAAAAATAATTATGGCCAAGTGAGATATATCCCAAGAATGCAAAGCATGTTTATAGTTAACATCAATCAATGTAATTCATCATAATAACTTCCAAATAATCTTAATTAAAAACTCCTAGAACTAACAAATGGGTTAAATAACATTATAGGATAAAAAACTATTATAAAAATTGCTGGTATTTTATACACCAATATCAAACAATTGCAAATTGAAGTTAATATTAACATAATCTATAATATCAAAAAATATGATCATTTGTGATAAGTCTTATGAAGTATTAGGTATGTTCACTAAAAACTACAAAATGTGACTCAGAGAAAATAAAAACCTAAATAGTGAAGAGATAGTTTCTTGGGAGGGAATATTCAATATTCTTAAGATGTCAATTAGTTCTGAATGAATCTATAGATTCAATTTGTTCCCAAAGTTCCAGCAAGCTATTCAAAAAATAGAAATTGACAAACTACTTTTAAAATTCATATGGAAATATAAAGGATACAAACTAGCCCCAAAAGACTTATAAGAAGAACAATGTTAGACAACTATATCAACTGAATATAACAATGAGTCTAGAAATAGACCCATACACATATAATTACATGATTTTTGTCAAAGTTGAAAAGGAACAATTAGAAAATTTAGCTGTCCATGTGTACAGAGAGATAGACAGAAAGTGAGAAGATAAATCCATATCTACCACCTGTACCAAAATTAACTCTAAATGTTTCACAAATCTAAATGTAAAAAACTTATAACTATAAAAATTCTGCTGGAAAATAAAGGAGACAAATTCTTAACCCTGAATTTGGGTTAGGCAATAATTTCTTAGGTTAAACACAATCCTTTTTTTTTTTTAAATATGACAAACTAGGCTTCATCAAAATTAAGATTTCTACAGGGTGAAGTGGTACACGTATGCAATCTCAGCAAATCAGGAAGCTGAAGCAGGAAGATTGCAAGTTCAAGGCCAACCTCAGCAACTTATAGAGACCTTGTCTCAAAATAAATGAAATAAAATAACAAGTCTGGGGAATGCAGCTGAGTCATAGAACACTCCAGAGTTTAATCCCCAGTACCAAAAAATATATATATATATTTCTCAGCAAAAGACTGCTACCCAGGTGCCATGAGCTGAACAGCTTTCCTCTGCTATCCCCTCTGCCATGATATTTGTGCAATGATGTCCATGGATCATGGACTCAGACCTCTGAAACTATGACCCAAAATAAATCTTTCCTTCTCCAAGTTGTGCTTGTCAGGTATTTTGGTCACCATGTTGAAAAACTAGCTAACACAGATGGATGTATTCATTATCTTGATTGTTAAACAGTTAGCTGATGGTTTCATGGGCTATACCTATATGTAATTTAACAATTAATGTACTTTATATATGTACAGTTTACTATTAATCAAGAATACTACAATACAATTGCTTAAACGTTTTAAAATGTAATACCACTCACAATAATGTTGTAAATATACAGAGAGTATTTAAATGACAATACAACTCCATGTGTTGAGACAATTGAATTTGCATCTACAGTGATTTAGCATAATCAGCTAAAAACCAAAATATGACTAGAAAATATAATAACAAGTATCAGGAGTTTGGATTGATTGAAGAAAGCACTCCACCAACTCCTAGTCCTTTGCATAGTATCACATCTCTGGAAACATTTTGGATCTGTGGGTGAAGAACACACATACATACACTGATAGTCCTATATAAAGTCCTCAATTTTTAGGCAAAAGATATAGACCTTAACAGAAGCAGTGGCCTAGACAGAATCAGGCACTGCCTGTCATGGTGACTTCTTCCTTTGTTCTTGGGGACTAACATTCCAGTCCAGTAAAGTGTACAAGGAAACCAATTTTTGCTTTGCTGCTTTGTTTATTCATTCATTCATGCACTCATTCATCCATTTAGATTTACATTACCAGTCTGCAAACATATAACGACAACTTCTTCTCTCTCTCTCTCTCAGAGAGTAGGAAAAGAGGTATGCATGTCTATTGTCCCCAAGCACTCTCTCTCCTCCAGCTCCCCAGAGAATGGAAAAACCATTGTAAGGTGGTAAGGAAGCCTCTTCCAGTACTGGTACAACGTCATCTGTGCTTCTAGTCCATTTTCAAAGGAGACACGGTGTCTCCTCTGGAAAAATAATAATGATAATAATGTTTAGTGTCCCCAAATTAATTCAATCACATCATGTAAGAAAAAAAAAAAAACAAAAAAAACAAAAAAGAGGCATTTTTCAAACCTCTATAAGGAAAAAGATAGAAGGTACACTATTTATTGATATGACTCTTGAAAATTAACACAGAATTAATTACAAAGATGCTCAGAGAAAATCAGAACAGACTTTTGGTAAATTTCCTATAGCACACACCTCTCTCTTATCCTAGAAGATGCAACAGCCCACTTGCAGAGGATGAACTGGTTCTTGGCATGTGTGCAATATAATGGAGAAATGCTTGACAATATTTGTTGTTTTTATTTTGGAAGAGATAGTTTTTTCAGTAAAGGATTCTTTTATGAGCCAATATAGATAGAAAATGTGTCTTGGGTTTAGCATTGTAAAGTACAGGTCTTTTCCTTAAGAAAATTAAGCAGTAAAATAATAAAACTGCCTCTCTTTGATCAAGAAATATATGAAAAAAAAAGTGAGTTTCTCTTTTAAGCAGAGAATTAGCTTCTGTAATAGGAAAACTGTACAGTCTGAAGTACTTTGTTTGTTCAGGTCCTGTGTTGTAAATTGCTTTTCTTTGCTGATAAGAAAAACTAAGAATTCAGAATATTCATGATCCAGGAAGCCAAACAAAAACCTGCCCATGAACTAATCAGGTTGAGACAAATATGTAAAACTAAAATGTGATTCTGTTCAATCATAAGTGACAAATTCCCTAAGCTGTGTTTTCCTGTCATTCAATATAAAAAGATAAGTATTTTCTTGTCAATTTTACTAATTAAGGCTGTTACATCTACAATGAAATCGTTATCTTCCAGTCTTGAGAGAATTGCTAGAACTCACAAAACTGTTTTCATAGGAAAACCAAAATGTGAGTTCAGGAATGGCTTGTTCTGCTCTCCCTCTGTGTTATGATTTCAATATTAGGTGTCCCTGAAAAGCTCATGTGTGAGACAATGCAAGAAAGAGATGAAATGATTGGGTTATGAGAACCTTAACCTAATAAGTGCATTAACCCACTTGAATGAATTAACTGTAGTTAATTAACTGTAGTTAATGAATAAACTGTAGTTACTATAGGCAGGTAGGATGTGGCTAAAGGAGGGGGGTAATTGAGGGCATGCCTTTGGGGTATATATTTTGCCCCTGGAGAATGGAATGTTCTATCTCCCTCCCTCTCTCTTCTCTTTCCCCTTCCCAGTTGTCCATGTCCTGCCATGTCCTGAAGTGCTTTCTTCCAATGCCTTTCCACCATGTTCTGTCTCACCATGGGCACAGGGAAATGGAGTTAGCCATCTGTGGATTGAGACTTCTGAAACCAGGAGCTCCAAATAAACTTTTCCTTTTGTAGTTGTTCTGTCAGGTCTTTTGGTCAAGCAGTGAAAAAACTGACTAAAACACTCTCCTTTCATTTTATGCAGAGCCATCACCAGTGCATGTTTCTTTCTTTCCTGCAAAAATGTGCAAAGTGCTAGAGCAGATTTTAATACAGAGGATGTGTATCAGGATCAATCATCTACCTATTGCCAAAGAGTTAAAAATAATTAAAAGTACTCCTGACTGTCTCACAACCTAAATATCAGACAGCACTGCTTAATGTTTGAAATTCTCCAAGGAGTGGCCCCTAAGTGTGCTAAGTCATGCAAGAATTTCCACTTAAACACCAATACTCACTTTATTCATAGAGAAGGGAAGGGTTGGAGTTAATATTATTTCCTGATCTAATTCGTTATTGTAAAAAACATGGATATGATCACTTCAGCCCCTGAAGGCCTGTTTGGTGTTCTATGTGAAGAAAGGGCAAGATACTTAATTCTGCGTTCCAAGGGGAAGGATGCTTACAAGTCTCTGCAATGAAGAATGTGATAAAAGCAGCATTTCCATGGCATTGATAATGCCAGCAAAGATGATTGCTGTGACTCCAGGTGGCTTACTCAACTGGCATATCTCAGTGATAGAGTAACTTATCTCAAATAGACTGAACCAAGCATGTCAGAGCTGAAATAGCTTATGTCTAATGTGGAGAATGTTAGGCCCAGAAATGACTAAACGGACCAAGGAGTGGTACAAGTCCCTCACAGGAATCTTCTCTCCCCAAAATGTATTGGAGGATCTCTTTACCTCTGGGAAATGATCTTTTCTTTCTTTCTTTTTTCAATTACAATGTCATTTGTTAAATTACACCTAAATTCTGTGGTTCAATATAACAAAATACATTTCAGAGTTAAGTAACACCAAGGGGATGGAAAAACCATTGTAAGGTGGGTTAAGGATCCATTGACCGCTCATTCCAGACTAAAACTGTGAATCTTCTAGTATTTCAAAGCCATACATACAAATATATATATATGGCATGAAATTTATGGGTTCATTCATTCAACAAGTGTATTGAGTACTCCTCCCATTTTCCAGACCCTTCTCGATGCACTTATGATGTAACCATGAACAAAATAATAAAAATCCCATATAAACCATAGGTTCTAGTGGGAAAGAGGGTTGGAGGGAAATAAATAAACATAACAAATAAGTGAAACATGATAATTGGAAGGGAATTATCTCTGTTTAAAAAGGAAAAGTTGAGCAAGTTGTGAGGGATCAGGAATGACTGCTGAGGAAGAGTGGTGGGGATGGTGGATGCAGGCTGCCATTTAAAGTAGAATGTTCTGAGAAGGCCACATTTAGAAAGTAAAAACAGAGTAAAAACTAGGAAGAGGTAAAGAAGCAAGTAGGCAGATAACTGGAGGAAAGCAGAGGGAGGGCCAGTGTGGAGACTAGCAGGAGGCTGCATGTGGGGAGGGGACAGAGTGGAGGGAGCCATTGAGCTTGAGGATGTCAGGTCCAGAGTTCACTGAGGCTCCAACACAGACATTTTCATAAGGGCATTGGCTTTTAATGTGAATAAAATTCTGTCATTGAAGGGTTTGTAAAGAGTGACATGATATGACTTAAGTTTTCCAGAATCATTTTGGATATAGTGTTGAAAACTGTGCAGAAGGGGTAGAGCAAGAAGCAGTTATGAAGTTAGTAGTGTAATACTCACTGGAGAGGTTGATGGCTCACCCAAAGTGATAACAAGAAGCGGTGGGAGGTGTTGAACCCCAGGTATGTTCTGAAGGTAGCGTCAATAGCATTTCCTGACTGAACGTGTATGTGAGAGATCAAGATGAGTCCAAGGTTTCTTTCCCTCAGCAACTGGAAGAGAAGATTTGGCATCACCTGACAGGTAGAAGGTTGTGGAAAGAACAGGTAGAAAGAGGACTTTCTAGGTTTGGACCTGGGGAGGATGAGAAGTTCAAGTGGAGATGCTGAGTAGATAGATTATTGGTAAGTGAGTCTACAGTTCAGTTCAGTTCAGCTGGAAATTAACATTGGAGACTTGTCAGGATGTAGATACCACTTAATGCCAAGGGATCAAGTAAAGGGGAGAGTGTTGATAGAGAGAAATCCAGCCCTGAGCTCGTGGCATTCTAGAGTCTAACATTAAGAGGTCAGGAGAGAAGGAAGAACCAGGAAAGGAGGCTGAGAAGAGAAATCATTCAGGTAGGAAAAAAAATGAAGTCATTGAGTGTTTCATAAGTCAGGTGATGTTACTGTGTGAAAGAGGATGGGGTGGTCAGTATAATGAAACCCTGCCACAACCCCTACTTCTTTAGAGAGAACACTGATTATAGACATAGACTACACTGGCCCCTGTTTCTGGAGACCTGGTTCTGATTCAATGCCCCTTACCAGTTGCAGAGGTCATGTCTTTCTGGACAAATCATTAGCTCGTCATTGCCATCCACAGGAGTTTAAGGACCAACCCGGCCTAGAGTTACCTTCCTTTGAATAGAAAGTACTGGAGCACCTTTTATGCAAAATAGTGCAATGGTGTTAACCTGTTGAGAGCAAAATCTTACATCTAGTTAACTTCCTGAATTCCAGTTCTGCTTCCTTGCCCTTCCCCACTACGCCCCATCCTGTCCCACACACACACACACAAAATCCACTCAAGTTATGACACTGCATGCACAGAAACTGTCTTATCCCTTATTCATCTCACCACTTCCAGTGCAGCAGACTCTCAAAAGTGTTTTGTCAAATTGAACTGAACGGCTGGTACTTTATCATATTTCTGTCTGCTGCTATGGCAGAGGAAACAAAGTTGTACAGGAGGAATCTGCACTCCTTGTGTGACCTTGAATGGAGAAAGCAAATTTGGTACTCCTATTCTGGCCTGTGATCAGAGAGGTTTCCAATATAGAGGAAATCAATTCAGGAGAAGCAGGAACTTTCCCGGAGCAGGCCAGCATCCCAGTTCTGCATGAGCTCCATGAGTACCACTGGCTCCTTAACAACAGGGAATGTCAGTTTCACCTGGAGACTTAATGAAAGGAAGCCATATCCCCTTCACACATTCCCAACTGCACTTTTGCTAAGTCACCACATAGGAATCATGATGTGGCCATGTTCCTTAGGGCTTGGAAACTTCACTCACTCTTCATCCAACTCTCTTGCACTTTCGTAGAGGCAGCACAAAGACACCAGGAGTGCAGAGTGGCCAGCACCTAATTTCAAAGGTATCCACCTTTAGAATTTAAGGGAAATATTTCTTATGTAAGAACAGGTTGCAAATGTCATTTGCAGGGAGCTGAGAGAGCTGCTTTCATTCCATCCCTGGGGAAACTCAATGAAGAAAATCAGAGAATGAAAATTGTTGGTAAAAGGATGGCTGAATTCTGATTTATGAAAAGGTATATAATCCCTGAGTTCTAGCAAAGGCAATGAGGAGACAAGGTGATAGTAAAGAAAAATATCACTTGGGTTTCTCCCAACTAATAGGATCATATAAAAATGAAATGGAGAATAAAAACACTATGATGTTGATGGATTGTGATGAGAATTGAGTTGAAGAAAATAAGTGCTTTAAGTCATCCAATTCTCTAAATAACACTGGAAACCAGGGATTCGGATGTGCTCAAGCTTATCTGCACCAAATCTGGAAAATGTGGCAAGATTACTAACTGCAATTTCATGATAACATAATGGGGCCTCCAAAGCAATTCTGAAGACAGCTGGTCTCTTTGTAGAGATAACAGATTCAGACATTGCCCAGGTTCCTTCAAAGGGTCAATTCAGTGGTCAGAGCCAACATTAAGTTTGTAATTGTTGTAATTTCACCTTCTGCTGCAGAGAGCATCAAATCAGATGAGGCATTGCCCATAGAGGAACAATTTTCTCTATAATATTATTGTCATTAATACAGCTTTTAAGAAAGGTGACCAAGCCTTTTTTTCTTTTCAAAGTTCTAATTTTGTGCTACCATATCAAGTATTAAATCACAAAATTTAAGAGAATCTAAGCTATTACTACTTGCCAGCTTTACAACTTTACAATCCTATAAATACCAACTGGAAGACTCATTCAGGGCAATATATCTTTCTTCTTAATGCACGAACATTAAGCGGGGGTGTGTAAGAGTGTTCTTCCTGGGTAAGTCTTGCTGTTGGTTTGAGAGTGAGGTGTTTAGGCTCTTGCTGATGCTGCACCATAGCAGAACAAATGTTCTAGCCCTCAAATGTCCTCATGGTTAGGCTGCGAAGCTATAGCCTACAAGGGAACTGGGTTTTTCCTGACCACCCAGGAAGGAGATGTTTATTTGTTCCGCTCCTTCAGACCACACGACAGACTTCTAACTTGGAGACTCAAAAAAGGAAACTTGTATTCAATTAGTTTAATTCTCTTATGATATAGAAGGTGAAGCCCAAAGCCAGTGAGTACAGGTGACTTTCCCAAGATAAGACAGTCAATTAGAGGCAATGCCCATGTTAAATCTTGCATTCTGATCATGGTGCAACACTTCCTACTTGCATTCTGCCAACCACCCATCTGCAGTGTTCAATATTAGAGGAGAGAGCAGTGTGGGGACAGATATCTGACTAGGCTTTCTGTTTCCTATTCTTATTATGCTAATTGCCACAATTACTGTAAGTATACAAAAAAGGGGTTTCATAGAATAATCTTTATCCAGGGCCACATAATATACATACTTTGGGATCTGTTTAATTACTGCCCCCCCCAACTCAATCAGCAAGGGCAAGCAGTATCTGCGCCTTTCCTATTGATATTGTTAGCTTCTTTGCCACAAGTAAAAATGTGATAATTACCAGATGCAATCAGATCCAAACTATGAAATGCAATTTTGAAATATTGCTGAAAAACAAATGTAGTAAAGTTTGCAACACTGTTATGAACTAAACTTAACCAGAGAACTAACAACACTCTTGTTTCTATTGACCTACTTAAACTTTGACATTTTAAAGAAAAGTAAAAAGAGTAAGATGCCCTGCACTCAGATGTCAAGGAGACACCAGTCTCTGATTCTCAATGGAAGAAACTGGATTCTCCATTGTCATTTGGCTGCATAATGGTTAGGCAAAGGAGGGCTTGATTAAATATGCTCTTTCAGTTGTTAGAATGTGCCTGACATTACCAGGTCTCAGCCCCATTTGAAAAAGTGTTCCCACTTTCAGGTCAATTATATCCATGATAAGAAGCATAAGTGTTTCTTCTGCATATTGCAACTCAAAAATGGCATATTGAGCAAGAATAAACAAACATGTACATACATGTACACACACATGCACACACACACACACACACACAATTGAAAAGAAATAGGAATAACTAATCTTGGAACTAGTTCCTTGTCTGACCATGTTTTCTATGCTGGTTATTGATTTGTGTTCTCAGGGAGAGTCAGATCCCAGCAACTGAGCTCACAAGTCAATTCAGCCTAAGCAGAAAATTATGATTCTTTATTTTTCATTATCTTACTTTTGAAGAGAGTGATGTCTAATTGAGGTTTCTTTTCTGCGCTGCCCTCTTAAAAGAAAAGTACCTATCACTCAGTCAATGCAGGTCCACAATTTCAAAGAGCTCTAGGAGATCCAGTTTGAGGGGCACAAATATGAGGGAGCCCAAAAGATTATATGAAGCCAGGTAGAAGGATGGAAGTGCTCCTTAAACAGCCCGACCCAAATCATCGTGAGTGGCTCTCCTAATGGAGGTTCTGGTCTCGTCACCGAAGGGCCTTACTTTCCTCTTTTAATGAAAGGAGAGGGGAGTGAATCTGCCCTGTCAAAGCCACACAAGGAATTCTCTTAAAATATAAACAGCTAAACTTAACCGCAGGCTTTTCCTTCCATGGGCATATTTTAAATATATAGAATGTTAGATAGCTGTTAGAAAAATGACAAGTGTCTGTTTTCATTAAACTCCCCAAGTGCATGGATCTAATTGACAGCCCTTTCTAAGACATGGAGTAACTTCCAGCTTCAGGGTTTCCATAGCAACATGTCTCCACTGCTTGAGCTGTGCTGCTTACAGCCGTCCTTCACAGGAACACATACTTTAGACACCCTGTTAAGTTATCCAGGAATTTCACCACCCCGAAGGGTAACAAATCCAATTTTTCAAGCAGGTAAAATTTCCTGCTTGGAGAGTTAAGCTTCTACTTCAGATCTCCAAGAAGTCTTTGTTCGATTATATGCATTTTTTAAAATTTCTTCCAGTCTGGCTCTGTAGCGTACTTATTGCCCATTTTAAGGCTGTAAGTCTTAAACTATCCTAGTTATCTCTCTTTCATCTCCTTCCAAAGGACAGACATGGCACTCAAATCTGTGCTCCTTCTTTGGGATGTAATCCTTGCCACATTTACTCATCAAAGTCATGGACAAATTCCAGGTTTGGAAGGAGCAGGGTATACAGGAAGGGCTGCCACATAAGCCCTGGGACCCTGGACTAGGGGAGCTGAATTCTAGCCCATCCTCCTTTTATCATCTCAGTCTGAGGGGCTGTATCACCCCAGAATAGTTCCTATTTCTAATACAAAAAAAGGAAGTATGCCAACCTGACAGGAACCTAACACACTTTGTGTACATTATTTCATTGAATCCTCAGAGCCTGATGACAGAGTTTTTATTCGTCTTGAGTTATACTGAGCAAAGCCAAGGTTAAGCGCCATGCTCAGGGCCACAGCGCTTGTAAATGGCAGAGCTAGGATTTCGAGCTTCCAGGTCTCAGTTCCTTCCACTGTACTATAGAGAGAAATACATAGACTGTAAATGCCCTGACCTTCCTGAAGGGGAAGGTCCGTGGGACACAGAAATGTGGGTTCTGCTGTAAAAGCCATTCAATTGGAGGATTTTCACACAAATTGCTACTTGTATAAGGCCCATTGGCATTTTATCATCAAGAGTCCCTTGAATGTGTCTGTCGCCACCTTCTGGGCTGTAAGACACACAGGATCCACATCTTTCTCCCATAAGAAAGGACAGCCACTGGGGTGGTTGGTGACTTGTATATAACATTCTGTGTTCAAACAAGAGGGCTTGGATGTGTGCTAATCGATTCTTATCAGTTAATTGAATCAGTCACTGCTCATTTACCTGGCACTTCTGATGGTGTCTACAAACAGCCCTTCACAATCAAGATCTTCCAGATATTAGATTCATGACTGAATAGCTTCCTTCAAACCCACCCACAATGGGAAAGGAATGTTCACATCTTAGAATCTCATGTGAGGAAAACAAAAAAATAAACAATAAAAACATGCAGAACACAAGTACAAATTTAGGACCAACACGTTCTCTTTGCTCTTAACTGAAATATTGTATCACAAGGGCTTTGTGTTCATCTGTCTAATGAAGAAGGGTTTCAAAACATTAGAAAAGCACTGTATGTTAGTATGAATTCAGGGACCAAGTGAATCAGGGAGATTCTCCAGTAAATCACTGGTCCTTCAGAATGAGGATGTCTAATGCTATGGCCAATCAAAGGGCTTTTGATCACCGTGAGTGACAGCTCAACAGCTCCCCTTATATTTCACACATAACAGACAGTGATGAGGTTAAAGGAAAGAGGGCAGTAGACACAGAGATCAGTGTCCAATGCGTTGAAATATGACAGCTCAAATACAGCAGAGAAAAGTTTTTTAAAAAGAAGTAAATAAAAGAAAGAAAGAAACCAGAAGATTATTCCTCTCTCTCTCCCAGGGAAATAGCTATGTCCAGGCATTCTTCCAGGAATCCTATCCAATTCCACCCTCCCCAGCTAAATCAGCTAGTCAAGGACACACTGTAGAGTATGCTTTCTCTGCTTGGAGATCCTGGCTATCCAACTGCAACCAAAGACAAGGATGTATGGAAAGAAAAAGTACTTGTAGACTTAAAGCAGGAAGCAAATCAAATTCACTCATTATTCCTTGTTTCTACAAATATTTGTACAGTTTTTACTCTGGGCCAGACACTAGGGAAAGAGTAATAAACAAAATATTCCCATGGAATATACACACTGTTAGGGGAAGACATAATAAATCAGAAAAATATCTACATCAGAAGGTCAGAAGAAGTGGTAAAAAAACAATAAGGTAATGATCAAAGGGTTTTTATTTTAAGAGGAAGCTATATAGTCCTGTTTGATGAGGGGACATTTAACTAGAGACTTGAAATGAGGATGCCAGCCTTCATAATATGCAAAAGGAAGAGCAAGAGGGAAGAAGACAGAGCCCATGCAGAGGCCCTGAGGTGCTATCATGCTGGGCATTGTTCCAGCCAAGCAAGGGACACAAAGATCTGAGAGAAGTGACAAAGTGATGCAGACTGGGATCCCTAGCAAGCAGATTCTGAGAATGAAGATATTGTGCAGAAAGTTGGCTTAGGGTGCACTTTTAGGATCAATCCTTATAAAAGGAAAGGGGAAGGATCAGGATGGAACAAAAGGAGCAGCTGGACCAGGACATGGTCTCAACAAAGGACTAAGGCACCCCTCAAGAAGCCTTCAAGACAAAGGGACCCTTCAGTCTGTATAGCCATCTACCCACCAGTTGTGGGGTTCAGGCTGCCCCAGAAAAGGGGCATAGACTTGGGAGAAGCAAGTAGCTTTCTCCACCAGTGGGCAATTTCCACAGGTAGCTGGCAACTGCAGGACCAGTTAGAAAGGAAAGTTGAAAAAAGTTGTAAAACAGTTGGAACAGTTGGAAAAACAAATTTTCCCAGAAGGAAATTTGGGCAACATATCACAGCATCCTCTGTATGAAGGCGGGGGGTGCTGAGGAATGAGGACAGAAATACATAGGGAACCATATTTTTTTCAGATAGATAGAAAGTTGGGCTCATCGTGAGTAGTCAGTGATAAGTTCAAAGAGACACATAGCTCCTTAAAGCTTCATTTCACAGGTTCTTCATCTGCAGATTCAACCAATATCAATTTAAAATTCTTTGGGAGAAAAATTGTGTCTCTACTGAACATGTACAGTATGGCAACTATTTACATAGCATTTACATTGAATTAGATATTCTAAGGAATACAGAGATGGTTTAAGGTATTTAAGGTATATGGGAGGATGTGTGTAGGTTGTATGCATACACTACACATTTTATATAAAGAATTTGAGCATCAGAGATTTTGGTATTCATGGGAAGTTCTGGAATTAATTCCCTATAGATATCCAGAGAGAATTTTTTTTTCAAAGGATCATTCTAGCTGTTTGAGAATAAACTGCTGAGGTGGGGGAACAGGTGGAAGGTTAAAAATGACATAATTGGTAGAGAACTTAAAACAAAACCCATATGATAGAAAAAATATTTCCCCCCTTTTTTTTTTTGGTACCAGGGATTGAACTCAGGGGTACTCAACCACTGAGCCACATCCCCAGCCCTATTTTGTGTTTTATTTAGAGACAAGGTCTCACTGAGTTGCTTAGCACCTCACCATTGCTGATGCTGGTTTTGAATTAGCAATTCTCCTGTCTCAACCTCCCAAAGTGCTGGGATTACAGGCGTGCATCACCATGCCCTGCTACATTTTCAATAAGGGCAACAAAGCCATCATGGAATGGTAAGGTATTATTGGGGAGCCCCTGCCAGCATCATTTTTCAAAAGGTGGAAAGAAAAGCAGAGAACAGGTCTATCTAGACAAAAAGAACTTAACAACAAGGCTTAGCCATTCACATCTGGAAAAACATAAAGACAAGGAAGCTCTTTAATGCACATGAATCAGAGATTCAAACAAACTTCTTAGTATGTTTGGGGTAAGAAAAATAGAGGATTAGAGCCTCTTTGATGATTCTCAGGAGAGTTTGGAGAGTATAAAACATGGTTCTGTTCAAGAAAGGTAAAATTTATCAGGGAACTGATGAAAGAGAATGGAGCATCTTTATGTTGAAGGTAGTGGTTTTGGACTTGGGATGCACCAAAAACCAACTGGGGAGATGATTAGAACACAGAAGCCCAAGCACATCAACACAGCATAGGCTTTGGGCCTTCGAGTGTCCACTCAGTTTTCCAAGTGAGGATGACACTCATCAGAACTAGAGAAGGAGCCGGGTGTGGTGGCTCACGCTTGTAATCCCAGCACTTAGGGAGGCTGAGACAAGAGAATCGCGAGTTCAAAGCCAGCCTCAGCAATGGCAAGGCGCTAAGCAACTCAGTGAGACCCTGTCTCTACATAAAACACAAAACAGGGCTGGGGATGTGGCTCAGTGGTCGAGTGCCCCTGAGTTCAATCTCCAGTACCC
>PVHX01005679.1:0-85476 GCA_004024805.1 Geosciurus inauris | reverse complement strand
GAACTAGAGAAGGGCTGACTCAGCAGAGGGCTTCCCAGTGCACCCACCTTCAGGTGGCCTCCCTTGGAAAGTACCACTCAGAGGGCACCATTCTCTTCTTGTTTCCACTTAAAGTCAGTGTCTATTAATTCCAGGTATTATATGCAGTGTTCTACATGTTATCTGAGGGTGGATTCCTTAATGGAAAGACCAGAGATCCAAACTGGGAATCTCCTTGGTGATAGGAATAGATGGGAAATATATATCTATGTATGGAGAGATTGCGAGAGATTCATTGTAGAGTTAGCTTATGTGATTATGGAGGCTGAGGGGTTCCATGATCTTTGCAAGCTGGAGACCTATGGAAACTAGTGATATAATTTCAAGCCCAAAGATCTAGAGAGCTAGCTAATGGTCTATTGATGTAGATGCCAATTTGGAGTTTAAAGACTGAGAACCAGAAATTTCAAGGGCAGGAGAAGACAGGTCACAGCTCAAGCATCTAACCTAACTTAGTTCTACCAAATTAGTTCTAACTTAGTTCACCAATTCAAATGCTAACCTCTTCCAAAACACCTTTACATTAAAAACCCAGAAATAATGTTTGACCAGATATTCAGGTGTACCATTGGCCCAATTAAGTTGACATATAAAATTAACTATCATAGAGGGACACAAAACTTTATAATTCACCTAATTTAATTTCCAGAAACTTAAAGAGAAAAAGATGTGACCCAATGTCTCTACTGCTAAGTCAAGCTACTGTTGGTAAGTAAAGCTTGCAGAGAGGCAATATTCCACATAAAACCTCTGAAATATGTCAACCAATTATCCAAAAGGTTAAGGGCTGAATTAGAGCTATGTTGCCTTGGAGACTATTTTGATAAGCAGGTAAAGAAACTATTCAATCGAAAACCAAATCAAGATGAACATAAGCTGAAGAGAAGAAATTTTGATAATTAGTCTAACTATACTAGTCTTGAGACAAAAACCTATCATGCAAGAAAATATTGAACAATTTAACTCACTAGCTTAATAAAGAATGGAAAAGGAAAAAGAGTCCCAGAAATAATTTAAAGAACAAGAGGTACTCATATTCAATAGAAGAGAGTTTTAAATTACTATATTTCACCACACTTGGAGAATTACATAATAATACTCATTAATGTCCTCAAATAATCACCTTAATTGTTAAAAACAAGAATATTTATGTTTCAGTCTTAACTAAGAAAAATTAAAAACACGTTACATATAATAAAGGACAGACTAGAAGAAAGAATGTGGGGTGGTTTATGGGATGAATTAAGTTATGCCATGTGTTAAGATTACACAGGTAGGGGAAGGTTGTGCTCCAGAATAAATGACATCTGAACAAAGACAAAGTCAGTAACAGCAGCACAGGACATGGGAGCACAGCACTACTGCGTGACAGATGCACCTGCAATGCCCCTGCATTTGTAGGAAATATCCCCACTACCCCAAATATTCAGAGAGACTCAAGTATGCTGAAAGGAACTTGGCTATGAATGTATATAGAATGGTTCAAACCAAATCCTTCCCGTGGATTCTCTACATGGTCTTTACGACATGTCCCCAAAGGCTATGTGTTGGCTAGCTCAGGAATTGGGATTCTAACCCAGTCCACTTTAGAATAATGTCATGCTTTCAACTTTGATGCTGTATTGCAAAATCTAGGAAAGGAAAGAATACAAAAAATAATTCTGTGGTTTGAATGTTGTGCTAGTTAGCTTTTCATTAATGCAATGAAATACTTGAGATGAACAACTTATAAGGAGACAAGGTTTATTTTAGCTGATGGTTAAAGGGTTTCAGCCCATAATCAGTTGGCTCCATTATATTCCATCATGGCAAGAAGCATGTGATAAAGCAAAGCTGCTTGCCTCATGGCCTCTGGGAAACCAGACAGAGAAAGAATGAGCAGGGGTCCTAACATCTGCTTCAAGTACACACCTCCAATCTTCCTTCTAATAGGCCCCACCTCCTAAATGTTCCACTCAAGCCCAATAGAGTCACAGGCTGGTGACCAAACCTTCAACACAGAGGTCTTTATGGGACATTCAAGATCTGAATTATACCCAGTGTGTCTTCCAGAAGTTCATGTGTTAGAAAATTAGTGTCCCAATTCATATATTGATGATATTTAGCCTTTGGGAGAAGAAGACAGAGACTTGAGCTGGCACACTTGCCCTGTCTTGTCATTAGTGATGATATCTGTCATATTATGATGCAGCAAGAAGGCCCCCAATACATGCCAAATACATGCTGGCACCAGGCTCTTGGGCCTCCAAACTATGAGCCAAATAAACCTTGATTATTTATAAATTACCTGGCCTCAAGTATATTTATAGCAACAGAAAATGGGCTTAGACAAATAGTAACTGTAAAGATATAAAATAATTAAAACAAACTTTAAAATAGTAAAACTGAGGGGATTCTGACACAGAAGACTTTATTTGTTAAATCAGGGAATTAAATGATTCTGTAACATAAAAATATAAAAGCAAAAATGATGATGATAAGCATTCCACTTAAAAATCTGCGGGGAAAAAAATGTGGCATAATACACAAGCAAAGGTAGAATAAAGAATGGAAAAGGAAAAGGAGTGTGCCATTTCCCCATCCACCTCCCATATACTTTAAATGATCTCTACATTTACTTAAAATATTTAGTATAAAATAAAACCAAATAGCAAAATTAATACATATACAACCTGTTTCTCTGAAAATGCTAATAAAATTATGAGACAAAGTCATAATGAAACTCATCAAGGCAAAGGACATAAATCAACAAAATTAAAAAGAAGGAGGGAGATGTAGCCAGCTATATACAAGATATTGTTTTAAATTATAAGTGAATACCCTACACACTTGTAATATAAAGCTATCAAAAAACTCAATGGAAAGGATAATTTCCCATAAGACCATAAAATACAAAAAGACTGACATAGTAAGTAGAAATCTAAACAAGTTAAAACATGATAGGTAAATTGGAAAAAAATTTTAAGAAATTACTCAAAGGAATGCTCATTTCTTCTGTTTTGCACACTGACTTTTTATTTTTATTTCTGGCACTCCTCTGAGTGACAGGGAAGCTCGGCCAACATCTTCAGTAGGGGGAATATTAGGCTGGCTTCCTACATAAACTGAAGGGCTGTGGAAGGAAATGGGATCATAGGTTTCCTCGAGTCAATGAATATTCTATTAACAAGCTAGATGTAGAATAAGAGCTAAGGAGACACCAACAAATGAGCACTAGAAAGCTCCTGCACCCAGACACATCAACCAGCTTGTCATTAAGGGCTCACTCAGGACATTGTTGCAAAACCTTCTCCAGGGCTCAGAATTGTGGTTAGCCCCAAAGCAGATGAAGAGACTGGGCCACAGCACCAGTGAGTTACAGGAGAATCTACCATTATCTCCCCTCCCTTTATTGGCCATTACAGTTATCAAAGGTCAACTATGGTCCAAAAATAGAAAATAAAAAATCTCAGAAATAAACAGTTAATAAATTTTAAGTTGCAAGCCATTCTGAGTAGCATGATGAAATTGCAAGCCATCCCATTCTGTACATGAATGATCCCTCTGTCCAGCATAACCAACTACAGGTGATGACATCTGTCATATTATGATGTCACCCTTAGTCACTTAGTATAGGTAGTGTGTGGAATTATGCGTGGTTTTAGGCATTCACCAGGGTCCTGGAATGTATTCCCTGGGGATGAGGAGGGGGCTACAACATTTCTTCAACAAGATCATGGTAGTTAATGTGCCTCAGTGTTCCCAAACAAGGGATCACAATGGGGGTTCAATCTGCTATGCTGCTTGGCCTTGGAATCCTTAAGTCTCTTTGGGTTTTATAAATATAGGTACCTAACTGCCCAGCAAAAGGACATCAGGATCTTCCTGGAATTTTCAGCACAAAGGTCAGAGAGTCACCAGGCAGGGAAATGGACACCAGTAAGACTGCTGGGCTCTGCCCAACCTGAGACTGCAAAGAGGAAGCCACAAGGATAAGCAGGAAGAAACCTGAGCAGCAGACATTGATTCTTCTCAGCTGCAATAAGCTCTAGAGATGCCTAGAAGTCTAATCTAGAAGACTAGAACCCAAACCAAATTCTCAGCTGAAGTTATGAGTTGTAAACAGTGGGAAGTTTTTTTCCAAGGATTTTAGAGAAAGTGTGTACTATTTGGAAATACAGGTATAGTAGGTACTGGGCTGAGTTTTCAGCAATACTGTCCATAACCACACTGATTTTGGTGAGGAAGTTGCCACTGCAGGAACCCACAACCATGCTGCCTCTGATCTCACTCCCTTAACAAAGTAGGTGTTCCAGATCTTGCTCATCTCCCAATGGTTCATATCTTTCTGGTAGAATCTAAGTCTGATGCCAACACCCCGTCAACAAGAGATTTAGTGGTCATGGCTTATATATTTTTTAATGGAAAGGCAGAATTTACAAAATGGTAATTTTCAGAATGAAGCACAAAAGATTTGAGGCATCCATGAATAACCAATGGCAATTACGGTAGTCGTGAGCAAGTTACTCCAACCTTCTATATTCTAAAAAGGGATAAGTAGCCATAACTTATTTTAGGCGACGTGAGAATTAAATAAGAAAAAGTACATACATAGCAGAGACTGCAATATAATTCTCCCTAAGTGTCAGCTCTTGAAGACACCTGCCTAAATATATAGGTAAGTCTATTAGCGGTTCATCTTGAATACACTCCCATCTCAAAAATACTGAATTAGAAATTCATGTACCATCCTGGAGTAGGATCAAAAAAATTACCAAAAATATTTGCAACAAGTCTGGCTAGAAAGTTAAAGTATTCAACCAGTGGTCCAAGAAAACAACCAGAGAGGAGTTAGAAGGCACATCTCCTCCCCACTAAACAGCAAGAACACTGTGCTGTAAAGATGTTCTGTTGTTAACTAATATCTGGTCAAGCCACAAGAAGAGGTACAGCAGCAACAAGGACAAAGACCAAAGCATTCACTTGCATCTGAGAGTGCCCATGTGGCAAGCCTTGGAGGTGCTTTTCTTTCTAACATAATGACATTTTCTTGGCATACAGATCACATGGGATGGGCATTACAATCACCTCTTTTGTATCCATGGGAGATTGATCCCATGGCCCCCAGAGATATCAAAATTTTCGTATGCTCAGCTGTGCTCAGTGGCTCATGCCTGTAATCCCAGCACTTTGGGAGGCTGAGGCAGGAGAATTGTGAGTTCAAAGCCAGCCTCAGCAACAGTGAGGCACTAAGCAACTCAGTGAGACCCTGTTTCTAAATAAAACACAAAATAGGGCTGGGGATGTAGCTCAGTGGTTGAGTACCCCTAAGTTCAATCCCTGGTACAAAAAAAAAATGTATGCTCAAGGCCCTTATATAAAATAATGTAGCATTTTCATAGAACCTATGCACATCCCTAATAGACTTTATTTACTCATTTATGTATTGTTGGTTCTGGGGTTCAAACCCAGGACACCACATGTGGAAGACAAATGCTCTGCCACTGTGCCATTTCCCCATGCACCTCCCATATACTTTAGATGATCTCTACATTTACTTAGAATACTTAATACTATGAATATAATTGTTACACTGCATTATTTGGGGAATAATGACAAGGAAAAAAATCTGTACAGGTTTAGTACAGATGCAATTTTTTCCTGCATATTTTCAATCTGAAGTTGGTTGAATCTGTGGATAAGAACACACAGATATGGAGAGACAACTATATCCATTCTCCCTTTTACAGATTAAAAATCTGAGGCTAAGAACATTCCAGGATTTCCCCCCAAATGAATTAGAGTTTAAATCAAACTGCTGCCTGCCTGGCTCCTAAGCATTCGTCTTTCTCCCATACATAAAGCCTTCCTGTCCCGGACTGCTTACCAACCTCATGCCTTTCTATGGTTTTATGGTCCTACATTCAACCTGTCCACATTCCACTCTGATTGACAGGGTCCATGTGCCAGGCTTCAGCTCCCACTACTTAAAAACACTGCCATCACTGTCCTCCTGACACTACCTCCTTGGTGTCTGTCTGAGTGCCTTATGGTAGGCCAACTCCTTCCTCTCCACAGACCCCCCATGATCCTCCTTTTATTTATTATTTGTTCTAATTAGTTATACATGACAACAGAATGCATTTCAACTCATTGCACACAAATGGAGCATAACTTCTCATTTCTCTGGTTGTATACAATGCAGAGTCACACTGTTAGTGCGATCATATATGTATATAGGGTAATAATATCCATCTCATTTCACCATCCTTCCCACTCTCCCCCACCCTACCCTCACTACCCTCTGCCCAATCCAAAGTTCCTCCATTCTTCCTTAGCCCTTCCTGCCTCACCTCCCCGGTTCTGGACAATCCTCCTTTTCTGAATTCAGTCAGGACTCCACTGACCACCTTCAGCTTGGATCCAGCAAAGCCCACAGCTGGGATCTGACAATTAAAAAAAAATGGATAGATTAAAACACAAGAGGAGCAAAGTCTCTTATGTCCTCCTAATTCCAGGGCATCTCTGTGTGAAACAGTTGAGGACAGAGTGGAACCTGTTGATGCCTTTCCAAATTCAATCACTCCCCACCAGGCAAATGCTTAGTGCTTATTCTCCTTGTGATTTCCAGCTTATTAGGGCTGCTGTGATAGCAGTCTGTGCTTTAGATCATTAGCTACTTGCTTCTTAAATGGAATCCGTTAGCTAAATATAATCAGAAGACTTTGGTAGTTTGCACTAATTGTGTTGAGTTGCTTTGTTAAGGTAAATAACAGAAGAAACTAGCAGAGTATACATATAAAGCTGTAATTTTCTAGTTTGACCCAGACAGTAAGCACTTTAGGCATTGTTTAGCAGGCTTATTCAGCTGTCAGCCAAATGGGGTGACTGGTCATGGGGTCCTGCTCCAATGAGAAGCCCAGCTGGACAGCATTCAATCACACACTCCCTCCTGCTAAGAGATAAGGAGCTGAGGTTCCTTAGTGCATGGATTTCAAGTTGGGAATGTAGCCATATACCTACCTGCCTTAGGAGGAAGCCATACAATAGGAAACTGGTTTGATTATCACAGTTCTACCTATTGCTGGGACAGACACATAGAAAAGGAAAGGGATACATGTCCTCATCCCTCAACTCTTCCAATTGTTCTAGGAAAGAAATCAGTTGAGAACTGCCTGAGACAGCTCTCTCCTCTTAGATGTGCAGCAACTGCCTACCAGACTGGTGGTTTTCCAATCCCCTTTGACCATGGAATCATGGAGGGCCATAGGATCATACATGGAAGAGCAAAATGTAAGGAGAAAAATTGCACAGGTTAATTTGTGAATGGATCTTCAATCTATAATTCTCCTCCATTGTGTCAATGAGTCAATTCCACAGAGTTTAAAACTCGCATTTGGTCCTGCATTTGGCAGAAAAGAGAAGAGTTGATTTCGGCTTTTGTCAAAACCCAGTGACATCGTGGAGCCTGCAAAGTATTTTGATGGACATTTTGTTTTGCTAGACCCATGTCTGGAATATACATGGTGTTTCAGAAAGCCATGTAATTAGCTGGTTTATGTTCAATTGCAATGCAATAATCTTAATCTTTTATTACTTGTACCTGTTTAGAATCAATCACATTTTTGGTCTGTCCTTGAAGAAAAAGAGAATCCTGTGGAAATAAATAATCCCTGCATCTTCCTCAGATCCTCCTGCCCATCCAGTGTCTAGAAAGATTTCTTGCTTTCTGGTACCTCTGTCTCTCTAGTGTACTCAGGTTATCCCTCCCCAAACTGCCTCAGTTTGGCCCACAATTGCTAAATAACTCCTCTTTTTCAAAGCTGTGATAGATGTAGGGGATACTGAGGCATTGTCAGGATTTGAAGAGTGTTTTTCCATGAACAAAAGAGAAGTGAGAAAATCACAACCCATATCCCAACTGGAGGCCAGTATTGTGCTGAATTCTAAAACAGATTTCTGGGCTTTTCCAAACACTTCATTCTTAGTAGAAACCAACAAATTACTTTTGACTTTTCTCAGGCTTGATAATGGTTTGTCATTATGTAAGAAAAGGTATGTGTAAGTTTAAGAATGTGTAACAAAGAAAACAGAGGTGAAGTGATGTGATGTCTGGAATTTACTTTAAATAGTTTACCCAAAACATAAAGAAGGGAAGGAGGAAACATGAAGCAAACATGTGCATATCCTGATAATTGTTGAATCTTAGCATTTTTTATACAAATGGGTTAATTTTTTTAAAAGCACGTTTTAAATTCAAAATTGAAAAATTCACTTTCAACTACTATATCTACATCTCAACAATTCTTAGAAATGTTAATATCTCCTTTAGAGGTGAAACAGTCTGGAATGCGCAAGGGTAAAACACCCTTGTGAAATGCTTGTGAAAATTTGAACATGCTGCAAACTCAGATGTTTTGGGGGTGGATTGCTTTTCAGGAAACCAGTGTGTGGTGAAGAGACCAATGTGCTAAAGTGGCATTTCCCTAAAGTTCTTCTGCACAATGGTGGGCCAGTGATAAATGCCAAGCAAGAAATGGTTCTACTGTCATGTACACTTAGGGAACAGCTGCATGCATGGGGTTCCTGCTTAGCAAGTCACCACATACGTTAACACTTTATAGGCTCTGAATCCTACAGGGACAAGGGAAAAGCAGCTTATTCCTATCTGACCTGTTTAGTTTGAGAGAGTAGGGAAAGATCTAGACATAGGAAAGGGAAGGGAATGCACAGCCATCCATTCACCCTTAAGGGCATGTATCTGTCAGGCACTGTGCTGAGTGACTACCATGATATGTGCAAGAGATTCTCCTATTATGCATTCTCACAGCACTCTGTACTTCCCCAACTATAACATGTGTTACTTGTTAGTCACTTGACTGTGATTTATCATTCAATAATTCATTTTTCCTGTCATACTGTGAATCTGCATGGGCAAAGACTGGGTCACCATTTGTTCATCACTGGTACCTACCACTGGCATCCCTTTTACTTCCCATGACCCTGACCAAATTGTAGGCCCTGATAAATATTTGCTGGGTAAATAAATGTGCTATCTCACTTATTCCCTAGAACAGCAATAAAAGATACTACTCTTCCAATTTTACAGATGAAGGGCAGAGAATCATGGAGATGAAATAACTTTTTCAATGTTTTCAAGTTAGGAAGTAGCCTGTATGTCATTCATGACCAGTTTTGTTGATTTTTAAAATTCTTATATGCCTTCACTAATGAAGACTGTAAAACAAAACTGGCATTTCTAAGGTATAGATTACAGAGAGGGTAAAACAGTCACTTTACAGTGGAGAAACTTGCAGACACCTCTGGATCAAAGTTAACATCATCAATAAAAAATAAATCTATATTACATGGTGTCTTGTGACATGTGATAAGAAGGGCATATCACTTCTGTAGTATATTCCCCAAAATTTATACTTTGCTTTTATCATGAAAAACTACCAAACCTGCATTGATATATATATTCTACAAAAGACCAGTATTCTTGAAAAGTTCCAAGGTCATAAAATCAAAAAATAGAGAAGCTCTCATAGGTTGGATCAGATTAAGAAAATGTAACTACTATATGCAACACAATATTCTGGATTGGATCATGGAACAGAAAAGAATATTAGTGGAAAAACTGGAGAAATCTGAATAATGTTGAAGTTTAGTTAACAAATTGTTCCAGTGTTAATTTCTTAGTTTTAATATTTGTACCATGTTTACATGAAACTTTAAAATTTGAGAAAGAGGAATGAAGAATCCTGTATTATATTCCTATGTATACTGCAAAAAATTACCACAAATTTATGACCAGTGATACAAACTTACTATCTTACAGTTCTGAAGATCAAAAGTATCACCAGCAGCCTGGCACGGAGGCACACGCCTATAATCCCAGCACTTTGGGAGGCTGAGACAGGAGAATCATGAGTTTGAAACCAGCCTCAGTAACAGTGAGGTGCTAAGCAACTCATTGAGACTCTCTCTCCACATAAAACACAAAATCAGGCTGAGGATATGGTTCAGTGGTCAAGTGCCCCTGAGTTCAATCTTCAGTTCAAAAAAAAGTATCGCCAGCTAAAATTAAGGTGTAGGCAGAACTGCCTTCCTTCTGGAGACTGTAAGGGAGAATATTTTTCTTTGCCTTTAAAAAATTGTGGCTAAATGTACATAACATAAAATTATCACATAAACTATTTTTAGGTGTGCAACACACTTGTTACATTAAATATTATTGTGCAAGCAGCACCATCATCCATCTCCAGAACTTTTTCATCTTTACAATTTGAAACTCAGTATCCATTAAACAACATGTTTCTTTTCCTTCTCTATCCTGTCCACATTTTCAACTCATGGTCCACTTCAAAGACAGCAGCAAAAAAAATTCAATTCTTTTGTTCTTCAACCTCCCTCTTTCTCTTATAAGTACCTCTGTGCTTACATTTGAGAGATCAGAAAAAAATAATACCCCATCTCAAGAATCTTAATTCAACCATATCTACAAAATTCTTTTGACATGTAAGGTGATATATTCATAAATTCTAGGGATTAAGACATAAACATATTCTTTCCTGATTATATAGTGCCTATGAGTATTATTTTTGCAACTTTTTTGCAAGTCTAAAATTATTTCAAAGTATAACATTATATAATAAACCAGTGACTCCATAATAGTTATTAGACAGAAATTGCATTAAAATCACAGTTTTGTAGCAGTATGGAGATTCCTTAGAAAACTTAGAATGGAACTACCATTTGACCCAGCTATCCCACTCCTTGGTCTATACCCAAAGGACTTAAAAACAGCCTACTACAGTGACGCAGCCTTATCAATGTTTATTGCAGCACAATTCCTAATAGCCAAACTGTGGAACCAACCCAGATGCTCTTCAATATACGATTGGGTAAAGAAACTGTGGTATATATACACAAAGGAATATTACTCAGCAATAAAAGAGAATAAAATTATGACACTTGCAGGTAAATGAATGAGTTAGAGAATATCATGCTAAGTGAAATAAGCCAATCCTCCAAAACCAAAGGATGAATGTTTACTCTGATAAGTGGATGCTAATCCATAAACTGGGGGACATAGGAAGAGTAGAGGAATTTTGGATTAGCCAAAGGGGAGGGAGGAGAGGGAAAGGGGCATGGGGAGAGGAAAGATGATGGAATGAGATGTACATCATCAACCTAGATACACATATGATTGCACAAATGGTTTGACCCTACTTTGTGTACAACCAGAGATGTGAAAAAGTGTGCCCCATTTGTGTACAATGAATCGATGAGCATTCTGCTGTCACATATAACTGATTAGAACAAATATAAAAAAATCAGTTTCATAGATTGTTAGGGTTGAACAGGAACTATTAAAAATAGTCCTCTTATTGACCAAATTGTAGAGGTCTTTCAGCATTGTCATCTGTAGAGAAATAGATAGAACTCTCTGAAAATGATTCCTGAGATCTTTCTGGAATACTTAGTATTGAGCTACCTGAGACCAAGAGCTATTTCAGCACTTCAGAGAGAAATGCTTGGTCTGAACCCAATTGTCCATGGGGACCTATCGCTGTCACCTTCCTGTTGAAAGACCTATCGTTTCCCACATGCATCCACTATCTCCAAATGCATATTCGAATACAGCCCTAAACAATAGTATCTGACCTCAGATTTTGTGACACTGGATCCCAAAAATGTTTCTTCTACTAACAAGGCTGGACCAAAGTGCATTAAAAGGGTAAAGTAACAAAAAGTTGGTGACTCTGCTGAAGTCCCTCCCCTAGAGTTGCAATGAATCCCAAAACATATTGTTTAATGGGTACAAAGTTCAGACTGGGAAATGAAAGACCTCTGGAGATGGATGGCAGTGTTGTCTGCACAGTAAGGTAAAGGTACTGAGCACACTACACAACTAAAAATGTTTAAAATGGGAAATTTTTTGTTATGCACAGTTCAAAAGATTTTTAAATTTGTCACCCTACAGGATGATTTAGAGATCCCAGACAAAGAACCTAGCTTGCAGATCTTTATTTTTATACCTCTTTCTTAACTAACACTATATGACCTTGTAGAATTTACCCTCAACTATCTCAGCCCTTAAACATCATGAGAAAGAGGTTGCTTTGGGGGCTGGGATTGTGGTGCAGTGGTAGTGTTGTCGCCTAGCATGTGTGAGGCACTGGGTTCGATCCTCAGCACACATAAAAACAAAATAAAAATATTCTGTCCACCTACAACTAAAAAAATAAATAAAATTTAAAAAAAAGAAAGAGGTTGCTTTGGAGAGAAATTATATTTGTCCATTACTCAAATCACTCATTTACTTTCCAATGATGGAAAAAAGAATGGCTCAGCATTTATATTTTTTATTCTAGACTCAAGTACTACCATTTGAAGACCACCCCTGCCCAAGACTCTGAAAGGGCAGCGGGTGGTATCTTACACTCTAAGATGAATAAGTTCCAATAAAAGTGACAGTTTTAGGAAATGTATAAAAACTTTCTCACCTAGGGGTGTTCTTTTTATGACCTGTACCTGGTCAAAAATAAATTAAATGTTTTCTTGGCAAAATTCAATGACTGGATAAATGACTTTGCAGTAAGGAAAGTGAATAAAAAAAGCAAAGCATGGGGTAAGATGGGGGAGGGAACATATACGCCTAGGCAGACTCAGTGAATAATAAGAGAACCAGCAAAAAAGTAATCCTCTAAAAATAATAATCTGGTGGGGGGGGGCAGCTTTTAAATTATCTGTTTTATAGTCTCAATAAATTCCAAAAATTATGGTCTTTAAGAAATAACAATGAATGTTCATAAAAAGAACATAAGAATCCACCTTGTCCTGAGACATTCATGAGTACCATGAAAAAAGAAGAATGTTCAAAAACAAAAATTTTGTTTTCCATGACCCCAAAATTAATTTTTGACTGCAGGAATATAGAAACTTGAAGAAACTGGATTGATAGAGAACTCAGAGTAGTACAAATGGTAGTCAACTGGCCAAAGCAACAGAGATTTAAAAAAATTTTTTTCTAAGATAACTCAGGAGAAGATTAAGAAAAAATACACATTCATGCACGGGTGCGTGCACACATGCGTGCGCACACACACACACACACACACACACACACAGAGGGTAGGCCAGGGCACCATCAGTGTAACTGATTTAAAACCTGGACAGCCATGTGGAAGAGTATGTGGAAGAAAGTTCTTTCAGTGGGCCATGGAGGGATGCTCCTGGCGGGCCAGCTCCACTCTCTAAGCCCAACAAGGTAGCCCTCTGTGAATTGGCTCTCCCACCCACAAGGAATCCACTGTTGATACTTCCATGAAAAAAGATGCTGACTGGAAAGCCAGATCCACCTTCATTCACAAACACACAACAACTTGGTTGTTGGGCAATATAATCTATGGAGATAAGGAAGATGGGGTTTATTTATTTGGGGGAAGTGGTAGACACTTGGGGGAAATGGGTAGAAAAAATCCAGAATTCCGTTCTAGACGTGTTACCATGGGTGTGCTCAAAGAACAAATCTCAGCTCTGTTAAAAAAAACAAAAAACAGTTTTAAACTCTTCTCTCAAAATCAAAATCTCTGATTGGATTGAAGACAAAATATAAATGTATGCTGCTTTTATAAAACATCACCAAAACAAAATGATACTGAAACATTAGAATTAAAAGGTTACTCAAGGTTATAGTGACTGACCACAAATGAATATAACTCAGGTGTAGCCATTTTAGCATCAAAGTAGAATCCAAGGAAAAATGCATTAAGAAAAGGTTACTTTTCATAGATAGAAAATATAACCCATAATGAAAGCCTAACAATCACGAACCTTTGGAAATGAATTACATAGCATCAAAGGGTAAAGCAAAAACCATCAAGAACGCAGGAGAAAACTGACAGTACCTATTACAGAAGAAGGCTCTTAGTGCTATGAAATGTCAAAGATGGATTAAGTAGGCCAAAGCAAATACATAAGGAAGTAAATAAACAAGCAAGCAAATTTTAAAAAAGGACATGGAGGTTTCAAACAATATAATGGACATATGCAGAAGATTTTTATGGCATTCACTTTGGATATTAATCTTAACCCAACTATTTTCTCATCTCTACACAAACACACACACACCTTCCCCTTTCCTCTTCCACTTCCAGTTTCCTCACCTGTCTTTTTAAAGACAGGTGAGGAAACTGCAATGCATATATATATATACACACACACATATATATACACACTAAGTATATATGTGTATGAACTTTTTTCCAGGTTACTTCAAATCCCTCTAGAATGATGAAGAATATAAACAAACAACCAGATAAGGAAGAAAATGTTCTGAGGCTGTGAAGGAAATCTGCTCTCACCTGAACAGGTATGAGAGAGAGATGCAAACCCTAAGGGGAACCTTTGCTCTTGCTAGAGGCAGAACCCTGAGCCTCCAAGTGACAGTTTTAGAGCTTGTCTGTGACCCTATCTCTATTCATGAGGGACAGCCTCCCTTGACCTCTACTGGAGCTTTGCAGCTCATCAGTCTTTGGCTCTGGCACAAAGGCAGGTATTTTGTTACTATTTTGAACTTGTTACATTTTTTTCCTCCTATTTGTGACTATTGTGTGTATTTATGATAGGGACTATGGACAGTCTTTTTCAATCCAACTCCCCCCCAAATGAGATCTGAGAGGGCTTCTTTTTGGCAGAAGTGTAAACTTAGACAATTGAAAAATTTGAGGGAGCAATCTGTAAGACTTCTGACAGCAATTGTATCATGCTTGATTTACCAGAAGGACTTAGAGAACTCACTGGAAGCTGCTATACTCATAGTCAGTTTTATCAGAAGGAAAGGACACAGATTAAATCAGCCAAGGGATTGAGTACATGGGGCAGAGTCTAGGAGAAGCACAGATCAGAGCTTCCAGTTGCCTCCCCTGAGCAGCCAGAATACTTACTCTGCTAAAGATGACATGCAACAACATGTGTGGACTATCATCAACTCAGATGTCCACCTGATCTCCAGTGTTCAGTATTTTCACAGAGGCTCTGTAATGCAGACATGATAGTTGGCTTGCCTATATGGCTAACTCAGTCTCCAGTTCCTCTAGAGGTTGACTATGTGACCCAAAGTCCCCACCTACATCATATTATTGATTTTTCCCCACTCTAAGACTCTCTAGTGTGGCCAGTCTCCAACTGAAGTCATAGTGTTACACTCTGTGGCATGACCCAAGGCCCCAAGGGAAACAGAGACACTCCTATCAGGTAGGACATTCCAAGGGCTCAGAAATAACCTCCCAAAAAACCAAGGACGAGGGCCAGACCACTGAGTCTTCTGTTCAGGAAATGTATATGGAGATTTGAAAGAGGTTAGGACTGGAGGATAATAGAGCGAATATTAAGAGCACTAGATGGCATTTACTAAGCTATTCCATCGCTGGGCACTGTGCTGCACCCTTTAATGGATCATTACCCTGAGGTGTCAGCAGCCCATTTGAACACATGGTGTCAGGAGACCTTGTGCCAGTATGTGGGTGTGGTAAAATCTGGCTCTTTCCTCTGTTGCCTCCATTTCAATGAAGACAGATAGAAAGTGACTAAAAACATGGTCCAGTCTCTAAATTCCACAGGTAACATTGGGCAGTTTCCGCCACAATGAAAATTCATGAAGGCAGGGAGCTTAATCTGCTTTGCTCATTAAGGTACCTTCAGCACTGGGAAGACTGCCTTGCACAAAGCAAATTCAATAAACAAATGTTAACCATATGAAAGTTATCTAAACTGAGCCTTATTGTCTAGTGTTAAATATAGTGGAAAATATCTCTACCTCATAGGGTTGTTGTAAGGATTAATAAATTAATGCAGCAAGGCTGCTCAGTAAATATAGGCATTACTGTCAGTACCATTATTATACTGAGTATTATCAAGTTCAGCAGGACAAAAGTTTTGGACATTGAGGGAAGCCCCATGTCTTAGTCTGTTTTCTGCTATAACAGCACCAAAGACTGGGAAATTTATAAAGAATAGAGATGTATTCAATTTCCAGTTCTGGAGGGCAGGAGTCCTAAGATTGAGGGGAGGGGCCCCAAATGGCAAGGATCTTCTTCCTGTGTCAGAACATGGTAAAAGAGTAAGCAAGCATGCATGAGACAGGAAACAGGGCCAAATTCATCCTTTTTATTACAAACCTATTCTTTTAACAGCATTAATCCATTCATGAAAGTAGAGGCCTCATAACCAAATCAGTTCTTAAAAGGTCCCACCTCTTAATACTGTCAAAATATCCATTGAATTTCAATTTGATTTTTGCAAGAAAACTGTTCAGAAATGGAATGTGTATCTGAATGTAGTAATTCATACCCCTCATGATCTGCCTGGCAGGACCCAGTCTGAGTATGCCTGAAATGTAGAAGGCAAAAACCCCAACACTGCACAGACTTTTGCTTCTCCTTGGCAAACTGTGCCTCAAAGATATAACTTGTTTTCTATTTCATTCATTTCCACTAACATCTTAGTTGTGTCCTCCATTTTATCTTGATTTATCTTGTTCTTTGAATTTTTAAGATGCATAATCAGTTTATTTTTAGCTTCACTTTTTTAAAAAAGTAGGTGTTTGAGGCTATAAAATGTCCTCATAAGCAATCTACCATAGGTTTTGCCATGATATGTTTTCATTGCTTTCTAGCTTATAACTGCATATTTTATTCCTTGTTTTACCTTATGATTGACTGTTGATTCATTCTTGAACTAAAAATTCATAATCCTTGATGCAAATTTCTAAATACATTTGGAAATATTTGTTGAGCTGGACTCCTGGTAGAAAATGTTAGCCTTATATACTTTAATGACCCCAAATTAAGTTTTAAATCAATGAGGCATGCAACATTCAGAAGCACTGCTCCTGGATTTTCATCCTGGGGTGCCCATGTAGCCATGTGGTGATATGGTTTGTGGGGTGCCTCCTGTAAAGCCTTTCTTTTACCAGCACTGACAACAGAATCAGGACCCTTCCCTGCATTGAGTGTGAAACCCACACTGGTGCTCAGGAGCCTCTCAGATCTCTATGATAAGCCTACTAGTATTTGCAGCTTGCCACTGGCTACGAGGGCCCAAGAGAGCTATTCTCACTGTGCCCAAAGAGCATGCTCTTCTTATGATTTTACCACAGCCAGCTTTTATTTTTAAAATTCAAGAAAGTTCTATCTTTATGGTTACTTTAAAAAGGTTTAGGAGAAATTCCACGGGTCTACCTCCTCCACAATGATATTTTATTTATGGGCTCATTGTGAAACAGCTTTATTCTTTTCTTCTCCAAGCCTCAACCATGGATTATGCCAATCCTGGTGGGCATTTAATGAACCTGTTAGACAAAAGACCAGCATTGCAGGGTCAAGGCCTAGTGCCCTGGTAGGACTCAGTCCTTCAATCAGTGAAGCTCAGCTTGGCAGACCTCCAAGTTTCCAAAACAAGAGAATCTATGAATGGAACTTCAAAATCATTCCATCTTTCCCTCACTTCAAGGATATCCCTCACCTCTGTGATTCCCCCATTTACTAACTTGGGTAAGTCTTTCAAAATTGTGAGATACCAGTCACTTCACCCATGAAGTGGGGTGATACTGATCCCATCAATTTGCTGTGGTGATCAAAGGGGATAATGTATGCAAACACTCATCATAGCATCTGGCATATATATGCAATAAATGTCAGCCTTTATATTATTATTATTGCACTGGTGATGGTGGTGGCTAAACTCAGATGAGGTTCCTAAATACTCTTTAATGCATTCTCAGCTACTGAATGCAAGCAATAGCATAATTTAATAGAAAAATGGGAACTCTTAAGTGAGCCTGGGAAACAAATATGACTGAGAATAACCACAGAGGAGATGTGTCCCATCTTAAGGGAGTCATGTTCTGTGTCTGACCATCAGATTCTGGTGACTCACAAATACACTCAGCTCTTAAGTGTATTTTGGATTCAGAATGCACTTGAAAATATCTCACTTATTTACCACATAAAAAATTAGATTTCATATAGTTATTCAAATGTGTTGTGATGGTTATGGTGAGGATCATTTGATGAAATATACAAAACTTAGGAGAATGGGATTGGGTATGTCAATTTATATTACCCTTTCAGAAAACAATTTGATCACACACATTCACAGACACATACACTACTTTTGTTATATCAAGAATATTAGGTGAAATTGTACAAAATTGCAGTTACTTAGGACAAATAATTCCAGAGACCTAATGCACAACATGATGACTATAGTTAATTATGCTGGAAATTTACTAAGAGAGCATATGTCAAGTGGTTTCATACACATGTGGGCAACTATGGAAGAAGATGAGTGCAGTTTGACTGCAGTAAGTATTCCACTATGTATGTATATCAACCATCATGTTGTATATCTACAACATACACCATTCTTACAGAGAAAGAAAGAAGAACAAGTATTAGATTATTTACCTACTTTCTTGTAATAATTATACTTTTAACACTGCATCCTCAGGAAATATTTCTAAATGCAGAGAAATGTTTATTTGCAGAGATATTTATTTTATCCTCATTTACAAAAATGAATATTGAGAAAATCTCAATGTTCAACAATTGCTAAGTAATTTATACTATCCCCATCTGTTGTAATATTATGTAGCCATTAAAGTTGTTTATAAAGAGGTAGTAATAATGCAAAATGTAAAATCAAATGTGGATAAAAAGTCATAATTAGGAAAGAATAACTAGGCAGAGTGAAAAACTGAAAGAAAATTGGCTCAAATGTTGTTATTGCTTGTCTTTAGATAGTAAGATTATGGGTAACATTTCTCCTCATCCTTTTTCTTCACTTTCTAAATTTTATGAAATATATTTTTAATAAAACAATTACCTTTGTTTAAAAAAAGAATATGTGAAACATGTTAACTAAAGGAGAAAAAGTGAGACTAGATGAAAGGACATTCATTCCCCATCTCTCCTCTTTTGACCCTTTCAAAGTCATTCCCCCAAGAGACTAATCTTAGGGAAGGCGATCATGCATGGTCAGCCACCACATCTACCTTACTAAACTCCCAGCACCTAGACAGTTGGAAAGGTTTTACTGTTTTCCAGTCCCATGCCTCAAAACAGGGGCTTAATATTCAATATACATTGGACCAACAAGAGTGAGACCAGATGATATGGGCCAGATCTTACTGTATTCTCTCCAAGGGGATCATCACTTTTAGTTTGCACCGTACATTCCTGCTGCAAAATGAGATCACAGTGTCCCACTACTTCCCACACTTCAGTCTCACTCATCTTAGAACTCAAATGGTTAGTCTCTCAGTGGATGCAGGATCCCAAGATTGCAAACCTGTCTAGTTCATAGGAGCATATTGTCAAAAACACAAACTGATTTGAGAAGGCTAAAGACTAACCCCTAGGAAAAATCAAAGAATGGAGCAATTTGCTAACTCTAGAGTTAACTCTATCACCATCCCACAAAGGTAACTTTCAGTTCCTTTTCTACAAAGCTAATATTTATCACACATTCCCCTCTTTTTCCAAGTCAAAGACTTCCCTTGGACAGCTCACATTTTTGCAAATTGTTATCTATTTGTAGCTATTTGGTTTATTATCACTGGTTCAGGGACAATTTAGAACAGACTTTGGCAAGCTCTTATGATAACAATCTGCCCCGTGGTGCTCCTTATGGAAGACACCTGCTTTGCCAGGAAGATGCATTAGCTGTGGGCGACTGAGTAGAAACACAATTAAGCTGTCAAAGTTTCGGCCGGACCCTGCTGAGCCTGGATGCAGAAAAGTTCAGGGCTGCCTGTGTTTCATATTGGCCACAGGGCCTTTCCAGTCAGAGGACCCTGGTTCCTTCCCTCCTACATTTGGTGTCATAAAACATCATTGAAAACACAGGTTACTTAGGAAGAACAGGACTTGAGAGCCTTGTTGATAGTCTCAGGTTGATTATTTCATCCCTAATCCTTTCCATAATCATTCTAATCCAAGAGAACCCTGGAGTCCACCCATATCCAAAACAGCTCTCAGAGGTTTTAACACTGCCAGAATGCGTTTCATGAGGGGTCAGTCTTGCTCCAACCTGGATCTTCACCTAGGACAGAGGCCCCTATCTGTGATGGCCAAGATGATAGATATGAATGTATCACATATCTAAATAAAAGATGGCTGTTCCTGGAGGTAGAGAAGTCCACATGTGAGATATTATGAATCAATAAATTGTTTTGCTGTCCACTACCCCAGCCTTTCCCACCAAGAACCATTACAGTTATAATGATGGAGAGCTTAAGATTTTTTAAAAAATTCAAAATCTGTGTAAAACAGGCATTGAAAACAGCATCAAGGCTATCTTGCCTTTGAGTTTTAATTCTTCCTATCAACTTCCATCTGGGTTCACCCTCACCTTCCAGTTTTCTTGGATTTTTAACAGAGGAGGGGAGAGGTTCTTTAGTTTTGTCCTCTCTCAATAGTGTTCAAATGAACAAAGACTATAGCTGCTCAGCCACTGGCCCATCACCCCTCACCCTTTACATATAATATTGTTTGGTATAAAGAGGACAAGCTTTGGATTCACAGCACCTGGCCACAAATTGATCCATTTAAGCTGAAAAACCATGATCTCTGGTAGTAACAAGTACTACTTTATACTTTGAAATGACAGTTAAATAAAAAGTAAAGTACCTGGTATTTTCTCAACAGTTTTCAGTTTCTTCTTTCATCATATATGTAATCATTTTTAAGTCATTCAGATCCTAATTCAAGGGTCATCTCCTTAAAAGAACCTCCCCCTACCACCCACTTGAAAGTACCTGTCTCCCTCCTCACTCATGAGCACATCACCTTTTTGATGTCAATTTGTTTCCTCACTCATTTGTCTGATCACTTCTTTCATGTTCAGTCTTGCCATCTCCTGAGTTCCATGAGGGAAAGAAGTTTGTGCTTTTTGACTACTATCTGCAGTGTCTGGAGCAGCTCCAGAAACACAGCAGAAATTCATAAATATTTGTTGGATGAATAAATTCTAAGCATGGCCTCTAGCTGAGAGGACCCCACAGTGTGGACAGGAAGGCACTGGTCGGGCTTTGTGTGGGATAAGGCTTCAGAAAAGATTTGCAGGCACACCATGGCCTTCCAGGAGCTTTGTAGCCCAGAGTTCATTCACTTCATTATGCTTCCACCATCTCTCACACCTCTGATAGGCAGCTGAGAGGGGGAGGAGCTTCCTTCAGGTCAGATCCTGCTGAGCACCCTCCCACTCTAGGCCCCTCAGAGGGGCTTCCTTGCAGAAGCCCAGACATAACTTGGAAGAGCAGGAGGAATCCTTCTTGAAAGGGAAGGCTGGAAGCAGAATGAGCCAATTATATGTGTTCCCAGCCACAGAGACTGAAAGCACAAATCTTGGGCATGTGCCACACAACACCTTCTGTCTATCTGAGAGCCAGATCTGGCCTCAGTTATCAACTTCTGCTTAACATTTCTTAGATGGGGAAAAAAAAAAAAAAACTTAACTCTGGTAAGAGAATATTTTGTTGTTGTTTTGTTGCTTCTTAGAAAAAAAAACTGAAACAAAGTGCCAATTTAATACTTCATTAATAATCTAAATAAATAAATCACCGTTTTCTCATAAAATCAGAATACTTAAAATAATACAAAGGTGAGTAATGTAGCTCATACATTACTATTAAGAGAATACATTGCTAAAATACATTGCTAAAAATTTTGGAGAGGAATTTGGAATCTTAGAAATATTACATCAGGCCTGCCACTTCTCATTGTTCAAGTTGTGTTTGCACAACTCCAAGGACTCCAACCACCTCACAATTTTATGTATAGTTATTGAGACAATTCTCCTGTATGTGGCAGTGGAGTGGCTGATGGAAAGGGTGTCTCTAATTTGCACAAAGTTGCCGTATCAGCTACTGGCTAGAACAATTTACATACACAAGCACAGTAGCTCCATTTCTATGAAATCTATACTAAGTTAAAAATTCCCTATGTGGAAATATTTTATTTAGAAAGATGTTCATCATAGCATTAGTCAAAGACTGCAAATAACTTAAATGTCCAATAGTAAGGAAATGATTAAACCAACTGTGAAACACACAATTGATATTTATGAACTGCTTATAACAACACAGGAAAAATCTTCAGTTATGTTATCATTATAATTTTGTACTTAAGGATGCAAAATTGTGTATACAGAATGATTACTACTATGTAAAGCAAACAAAAATTTTTAAAAGCTATTCATAATGAAATTGTAGGACAGTAATAAGCTGAAATACATATTAGCAACAGTTGTTTGGGGTGTAGGATTACTGGTGCTATTTTTGTCTAACTTAATATATTTTTCAAATATTTTAATGAGTGCCTATTCATGTTATATTGAAGTGTCTACCAATAAATTTTTAGAAGCAGAAAATACATAGACATTAGAGGCAAAATTCAAACCTTTCAAAATCTGGTTGCTGAGGCACAAAGACATGGAAGCACTTGATGCAGTAGTTTGAGAACCTTGCCTGAGGAAATTCTTTTACAACACCTGCTCCCACAGTTCTCATGGAGAACAGGGGCCAGGGCATGGAAAACTCTGAAGAAGAGGAGAAAGGAATCTCTGCCACCAAAACTTAGCATACACTGTATTATTATTGCCTTCAGAAATGCTCATTATTTGTCCTCGGACTCCCAAACATCTCAAAGAACAGTTCCTATCAAGGCAAAGGAAAAAAAAAAAAAGCTTCCTCTCAATCAGCATGGGACATTTGTGTTAGGAATGTTCCCAAATATCCCCACTTGATGTCCAAGAGAGAGCAATCATGAAGTTATCAAGTTATTCCTTTGAAATCATTGATCTTCACATGCCCACCTTCTCCTTCACCACCTTTACTACACAAAGTAGTGGATTAGTGATTTGAGTTTAAAATGGTCTATTCTGTGCTCCTAGGGTGCTATTCCTAGGGGGAAGGGTGACTGGGAAGGCTTAAAGGTTGGAATTCTCTTATGGGTCAACACTGACAACTATACATCTCAGGTTCCTCCTCACTCGTTCTTTAATTGGTTCTTTCCCAGTTAAACATGATATATAGGCATAGCCTAGTACAGTCACAGGCACAAGGAAGTTTTATTTAAATTAATGGTTCAGTATGCTGTGGATAAGACAGGTTTACATTTCCCACAATCTCTATTAGATCAGACCTCTGATCCAGTCCTGCCCTGGATTCCACCCACTTGGTTATTGGACCCTGTTCTGATATCCTCACATTTTTGAGGTCTATGGTTTTTGAGGCTTGACTTCAAATGATACACTGCATAGAATCCACGACATTAGCAGTGTGAACCTTTAGGTGCTACCAGAAGGCTGCTACTGCCATGCCTCTCCCAATAGATTACTGATGCATGCCTTTGATGAATACTGTTGAGGATTGACAAGAGGTTAGACATGTGTTAGGTAGGGTCTGCAGATCCCATGGTGACTTTCCATGGCAAAATCAAAGTCCTGTTCCCATGGATGTTAGGTCCCAATTGGATTAATAGACAATACACTGAAAAATGAAGAAATAATTGCAGATTTAAATAATGGAAGGAAGTAATAAAGATGATGAAATGCAATAGAAGAAATTTCATCTGAACTGAAGGATAGGAATGAACTGATTATGCCAATTGCTGGACTAATTGAGAGCTTTCCAAGGTAAGCTAGAATTTCCCACACCCTATAGACAGACTTATGTTTGACTTTACAGTCTGATTGCTTCTCCTGATGCAGGCCATGCCTGTGCTTGGCCTTTCTTCTTCAGTGGATCCCCTTTGATTCTACCATATGCCTTATAGATAAGCCTATAAAAATTATGACTTTTATGAGAACTATATGTTGAAGATAACAAAGGGTTGAGGGTAACCATGAGGATGGGACATCCTCTTAGTCCTTGAAAAATGGTTCTCAGGTGTTAGAATCACATGAGAGACATATGATCATTATGCTCTTCCCACCAGAAGCTGATTCAGTATTTCTGGATAAAATTCAGGAATCTAAATCTTTAACTTGTAACCCCACAGGATTTTAATATAAGTGGTCCTTGGACCATATGGTGAGTGTTAACATGACAAAAAAAATGTTAAGATGCAATGTTGGAATATTATTCATATTAACATAGTTTGGCAGATGCTGTGTAATATAGCATAAATGTATGGGATTTGGTGTCAAGCAAATTCAGCACAAATCTTTACTTACCATGACCTCAGTCTCTTTCATCTGCAAAATGGAATAAAGAAACATTTGTGAAGATAAAGTGTAATAATGTTTTATTGTGAAGATAAAACAAACTAATATTTAAAGGCATTTACCTAAGGCCTGCCACATATTAAGTTCTTAGGAAATGGATGTTTGATAATGCTTATTATTATGATGATAATGGTGGTGAAGATGGTGACCATGGTAACGATAGTGGTGATGATGCTGGTAATGGTGATGGTGGTTCTGGTGCTGGTGATGATGATGACCATAGTAGTGATAGTGGTGATGATGATGATGGTGATGATGATAATGATCATCATCGTCATAATGGGGATAGCTGTCATAATAATGGTGATGTTGATGTTGGCGATAATGCAAGAGGAACACTTAAACCTACATTTTGTTTCAAACAAGGATTGTTCATTCTGAATACATTGCATTTTTCCCAGAAGAGGCACAGTGTTTCTGAAGTTTCTAATCTGAGAGGAAAGAACACCAAAATAAAGGAAACAAAATGGAACAGAAAACAAAGACTTGAACATTAAATCTAGAATTTAATTGACCCCAAACGTTGAAGAAGAAAAGTGAGCAAAAGATGAAGAGAGTCATTACACTGATCATTTGTCTCCAAACATTTCTCTTTTAGTAAAGGAGCCCTGATTTTCCTTTGAAAATTCTCCATTTCCCCCTTTCTCATATACCTGTGATCACACTCCCACTTGAGTACTCAAGTCAGGTCTGACTACTGAGTCAGAGGTCAGGGCTAACCAGCTAATAACCCAATCAGAAGTTTCCTAGTTCAAGCTCCAGAGCTCTTTATCAAGTTTTGGAGAAAGAGAATTTCTGCCACTTGTGGTTTGGGTTAGTTAGTTATAAGCCTAAAGATGCAGGGGGCCATCTTTGCCACAAAGCAGAAAACGCCTTCTTAAGAAAACACTCAGCAGGGAGATGTGTAAAAAGCCAGAAGCAACACAGTAAAGAGAAGTCAAATTTAGCATTCTCATGATGTTTTTGAGTTTTCTATTTTTTCCTGATATTCTGATAGTTTTAATCTATTTCTACTTGAGTCAATTCTATCCCTTGACTTCTGACTTCTGGAAAATGCTAAATCCCACACCCATTTGTGTTTCGCCTACACTGGTTTAGGTAGAGTCTATTTCAGTTTCAGATGAAGTATTCCTGCACAATATAGAATTGATAAAGGAGAATAAAGACAACTGAGAAGAGGGTACATATTTGATAAGAGCCTGTATACAGATTTTGTGTGTGTGTGTGTGTGTGTGTGTGTGTGTGTAACATTTAACTGAAAATATGTAAATTCTAGGTTTAGCTTCTCAACTGGAACTAGTAATTATTCACATTTATAGCTAATAAGAAGTGACATGCAGAGAAGGACTAGGCTAGCAATTACAACTGATAAAATTTGAAACTTGTTGGGCTTCAATAATCATACTTTGACACCAGCTCATACAACTATACTCTGTGGGCTTTAGAGGGGCTGAAGTGATCAGAGATCTGGCTAGGAACTGGTATGTGATAAATGGTAGGGTTTGGATGGGGCAGCAATGTCAAGGTGGACAATGTGAGTGACATGTCACAGGGCTAAGAACAGGACAGTGGTCTTCTACTTCCTCAGAGAGAAGCCCAGCTAGGCAAGAGACAGAGTTAGAACATGTTTTGGTTGATTCTTTTCTTCATTATACATTTGGAAGAATTTTAATAACTCACCAGTCTATCTCTCTAGGAGTTATGAAACAGTCTTTAACAATAGTATAACCTATTAGATATCAGGTATATTGTATAAAATAAGAAGAAATAGTTATATGTTGAACAGGCATGAAATTGATATATTTGTTCATTCAACAAAACTTACTGAAAGCTCATAGATAACAATAATGTGCTGTACCTTTCAAAAAACTAGAAGAAAGGATTTTGAAAGTTTTTACCATAAATAAAGAATAAATATTCAAGGAAATAGATATGTTTCACCTGATTTAAACATTACTCAATGTGTCTATGTATTGAGGAACCCCATTAATATGTATTATTTTTATGTTTTTATGTATCTTTTAGAATTTTTTAAACAAACTTATGGAAAGTTTACTAATTCAGAGTATTACTTGTTCTAATAGAACAGAATAAAGAACTTCAAATAATTTCAAAGGTTGAGGCTGAAATTAAGTAAATGTTCACATTTGGGGTTGAATAAAGATCGAAGACTCCCTGATCAATATGAAAACTTCTCTATACCCTCATGCCTAGAGGTCACAAAGGCTGAGCTGGGGTCAGAGATTACTGCCTTCTTCAGAAGGTGGTCTGGAGGGTAAAAGGACAACCAGTAAGGGCCTTTAATATCTTGCTTTCATTATTCAGGTAGCTTATGGTGACATATAAGGAATTAATGTAGTGCTACCTAGAAAGTACCTCAGGACTTTATCTTTGGTCAGGGTCATACCTCCTTTCAACCCTTCTTAACACTGGCCAAGTCACATCACCAAAGGAAATTCCATAAAACGAGATAAACCAACACTCCAGTATGTCAGTTATGGTGCCAAGTCAGCCAGAGAGATGAGTTATTTTTCCCCACATCTCACCTGAATCCTGTTCTTTGTAGTTTAAGTTGCAGCTCATCCTAACCTCATGCTCCTAGATTCAACAAAGTGATGACTGCATCTTCCCAGAATGGCTACAGACCCCAATGCAGCTCCTGTGCAATACTGTTGAAGATGTAAACATCATGCATGTATATGGAGCTCTGTCCATTCAGTGCGTGAGTCCTGAATGTGGGGCACAGGCCTGGCAAGAACAGTGTGAACCACCTCTCAGAGGGAACCAACTGGAGATTCCTGCCTAGGCTGAGACATCACCTACTGGGGATGGGCTATCAGGAGGGACCTTGTGATTGCTTCCAAAACAAAGTAGGAGGTACCCAAGAGCCGCACAGCCACTGCAGGATCCCTGCCTTATCTAGCACAGAACAACAAGCTGGTAATTGCTTCAGTCTGAAGGGAATGGAAATTTGATAGGTACAATTCTAATCTGGGGTATGCCAAGACTTGGAGTCAATAGACCAATCACAGTCAAACATAAAGAAGAGGGATAGGGTGTGCACTTTACCTATACATGACTGTCACATTACATGGGACCCTATCCTCTGGTCAGGTCAGAGTGTTTGAGAGCCAGGGACTACAATCTGGGATAACAGATCCTCTGATTGGGCCCTCTCTTTCTTTCTTGTGCATGTCACCAACTAAGATGGTGTTGACTGCTTTACTTTAGCTAATGGGATATTATGAGAACAAGAAGTATGTGAATATACTTTTATGAAACTATAAATCCCTTACCATTCAAGCTATTGATATGTCTGCTTTGAGGGCTATTTACTACTCCACATTTCCACCATCTGGAAATAATGACAAAACTCAAAGCATGTCTTTCCATGAGAGGGAGAAGGAAAGGCGTGTAAAATAAGGAGAACTGAAATATTTGTTAATTACCTTTTCTGCACCATACACCTGCCAGATGCTTTGTATTAATTACTGCATAATCTTCCCAAAGATGATCATGAAAGATGATTAATTATTTTTCATTTGCAGGTGAGAAAACGGTGGCTGAAAGACCTAATGTTGCTCACTCGAGATCACAGCGTTGTGATCTGCCTAACAAGGCTATTCATTCTCAAATCCAGAGCTATACATGACTATAACAAGAGATCTTTTACATGTGTATAAACACCCACATACACACACACACACTTACACTCATGGACACATGCAGGCACCTTGATGTATACACAGAGGCGAAAACACACACAGAAGTCTACACGGCTTTGTGCATACACACCTGTCCTTGGATACACACCTCTCCAAAACGGCTCAGGTTCTTCATCTCTCTAGTTGTTCATATGAATAAGAGGCTCCACTTAGTTTACTCAATACCAGAAAAACAAATTTAAGGTGAGCAGAGCAGTCACTCCATCTGCTCAGTCCTGAATTCATGGCTGACTGAGCTAGCAATTGGCACATGGGCTTCAAGGCTTTGAACACCTGCCTTCGTCAGATCAACAGTTACCTACAGACTTTTTCTAGGACTCTGGGTTTTTCTTTCACCTATGTCCTATAACCCAGTTCCTGTCTTCAGTAAGGGTGTGCTTGACCTTCTGAGTTTGGATGCTAAATTAAGGTGAGAATGTTAAAACTGAATACGAAATAGTAGTTTGGCTCTCAGGCACTCTCACCCTCTAACCCTGGCACAGAGTGTGAATTCAGTAGATGTTTGCTGACTGACTGACTGACTGACCAACATGGAAGACCAGGAGGTGCCGTAGCAAATCCACTTCTGTGAGTGAAGATGTTTTGTATACCTCGAGCCTGCTACCACTCAGAAGAAAAACACTGCAACCAACTTATTCTTCTACTTGCACCCTTTTTCCCTAAGGATAGAGAAGAAGCCTTTGCTGAGAAGCTTTGTTGACTCTCCCATTTTCAAGATAGTATGGGCATCCTTGAACCAGATCCACCTGATAAATTCCATCAACTCAGGCACCATTCCCCAGAATTGGACTGCAATCGTGAGTACCCACCTGAGGCCAGGCACAGGTGTGCTCACCTGAGCTGCTCCTCTCCCCTTCATCCTCACAAGGCTGACTCCCTCTCTGTCACATCATATCAACTTCCTTCCATTTGACTATCCTTTTAATCTCCTTTAGGCTTCATGGATTTGACTTCTTGTTTACATCTGACTCTTTGGTTTGACATCATTTGTAGCATCTGTTGAGAAACACCTAATTCAGCCCTGGCCCTCAGAACCTCACTGCAAAAGGCTCTTTCCTTATTCTCAATTAGAATCTCACTCCCCCAAACATGTTACAGTTGACCAATGAGCCTACGCCCCATAAACACACACACACACAAATATTGAGAAAGGAGAGGATGCCAGAGTCTTCCCAGAATCCCAATGGCAAAGAGGATGTGCACACTCCCATTCCTCAGCAGCTGTACTCTGTTGTGCTGCCTCCAATTTAAATGTCAGTACAATTTGCCCTTATAAAATTACACCTCCCCTCCCCTCCTCCACTAGGGACTGCATCAGTAACCACGGTAACAAAATCCAGGTGCAGCAGCACAACCACCACTGTTTCCATGAGAATAGAGAGCACAGAGAGGGCAACAGGAAGGAGAGGTGCTGAAACAATTTCATGAGCCCTAGGTCTATCCAGGATTCACATCCATCCTCATCTAATACTGCCCAGGAGAGGCTAGAAGCACTTGTATCTGTTTTACAGGATAAACACTTGGAACACACTTCTAACTACTCTTTTACTTCACATCAAAGCCTCTGCACCAGCTAGTTTAGCTCAAAGAAGTGGTCAATTTCAGGAACAAAACCAATGAATCAGGATAACTTTCCTAAAGCCAGGATGTATCCCTGAGAAATAGACTCCAATGTGCCTGAACTTGCTTTTCCAATTGAGTGAGGTACTCTCTCTCCCTTCTTTTTTCTGTCTCTCCTACTTGCCACTCTCACTGGTAGAAGAGAAGAGAGAGAAGATTCTAAGCAACTCCCATTCTTTGATCACCAGACATAGTGATAGTGCGTTATGAATAACATACCTAATAGTTGCATCAGCCATGCTCTGGTGTGCAGGTGCCAATATATGCATCTATGCCCAGGGGCATATTCTTTTTTTTTAATTTATTAATTTATTTGTTCTAATCAGTTATACATGACAGCAGAATGCTTTTCGATTCATTGTACCCAAATGGGCACAATTTTTCACTACTCTGGTTGTTCTAAAACTAGAATCCCACCATTCATGCAATCATACATGTACCTAGGATAATGATGCCTGTCACGTTCCACCATCTTTCCTATTCTCATGCTCCCCTTTGGCCCATCCAAAGTTCCTCCACTCACCCTATGCAACCCCCCCCCCCATTATGATTTAGCATCCACTTATCAGAGAAAACATTCAGCCTTTGGCTTACTTCACTTAGCATGATACTCTCTAACTCCATCCATCTACCTGCAAATGCTAGGGGCATATTCTTGCATGACTATGTGTATATTCAACTGTGCATACATAAAGGTTTAATTAATTGCCTAAATTATAATAACTATCAAAGCTAGGCATGACAAGGGTTTATGGCTCCAAAATTTCTTTTCATTATACCACAGGATGCCACAAGCAGAATCTCAAGGACTGAGCAGAGGCAATAAATAAATAATAAATTATAATGTAATTTGGCTGGCATTCAAGACACACTACAACCTGGGAACAACAAACAGGAAGTCACCTCTGTTGAGAATCTACTATGGGCTGGAAGCAGCCCAGACACTCTCCATGGGTCAAGGGCCAGCCTATCTTGGCCCCTGTGAAGTCTATGTGACCAAATGTGTCCTCTTCCTGCAGGCACACAGGCAACTCACCAACTGTTTCATGTCCTATGTGCATTTTATGGAGTTAGGAACATCTTCTTGAGGACAAGGCAAGAATGAAAGCAGACAGAAACAAAGTTTTAGGAAAGATTCTCCAGACTCAGCATACACGCCCAGAGAGAACCCTTTGTTTTGATGTGGTGGGATCTCCTGATCGCCATCTTGGTACCTGCCCTCTTTATCTCTGACACAGTGATATCCAGTCATTGTTCTCCCCTCTTAGTTTTTGACTTTCAACTGCACCTGGACTATACTGACCACTCTGACCTCAACCAGTTCAGTTTCTAACTTTATTAGTGACCTATAATTGAAACATTGCTCTGCAGAAACTGAGACCTAATCACTCCTGCATTTGGACAATTCTTCCTAGATCAACTTAGTCATATCCAGGGCTCAGCCCCTGCTACCTGCTGTGGCCTTCTGTATTCAGATTCATCATGACACTTCAATAACAGGATATCAAATGGGACTTTTCTTTTGATTCAGTAGGTCAGCTAAGTCTCTCAAGTTGAAAGTAATGAAGTAGGAAGAAGATTCCCAACAACTAAAGCCAAGCAACAGACCAACAAAGAAGCATCTTCAGGGTTTGAAGTCTGTGCAATTTTTAAAAATTACATTTTATTTTCAAACAATTATAAATTCCCCATGGTTGTAAGAAATAATACATATAAACAATAATAGTTGGAGACAGTAATACCTTTACTTTCCACAATGAAGAGAGTAACTAGACAGAAAACAGGAGGCTTGAACAATATTATATACCAACTAGACCTAACAGTCATCTATAAAGCCCTCTATTCAGCAATAACAGAATGCATATGCTCAAATGCACATGGAACAAACTTAAGTACAGATCGTGTGTTCTATGATTTAAAAAAATCCAAGTGTCAGTACACTTAAAATTACAGAAATCATTAAAAATTTATTCTCTACACACAATGGAATAAAGTTAGAAATCAAAGCGCAAGGAAATTTGAGAAATTCACAAGTATATAGAAATTATACTAAACACTCTTAAGTAACTGATGAGTCAAAGGAGAAATCAAACCTAAATTAGAATACTCTGAAATGAATGAAAATGAAAGTACAACATACTAAAACTTGTAGAGTAAGCAAAACAATGTTCAGAGAAAATTTTATAGCTGTAAGTACATTTATTTAAAAATAAGAAAGGTGTCAAACCAATAAACTTCTACCTTAAGAAGCCAGAAGGGGAAATTAAATCTAAAGGAAGTAGAAGGAACAAAAAATAAAGACTAAAGAAGAAACAAATAAAATGGAATAGAAAAACCTTATAAAAAGCTAACAAAACCAAAAACTGATTCCATGAAAAGATTAAAAATTTGACAAACTTCTAGCTAGAATGAACAGAAAAAAATAGAAAACTCAAATTGCTAAAAATCAGAAATTAAAGAAGGACATTGTTACCAACTTTACTGAAATAAAGGATTATAAGGGAATATTATGAAAAATTATGTGTCAATAAATTAGATAACCTTGTTAAATGATAAATTCCTAGAAAGATAAAATCTACTAAAACTGTTTCAAGAAGAAATAGAAAAATTGAATGTGTCTATAAGTAGTAAAGCTATTGAATTGGTAATTTTTTAAAAAACATTCCAGGAAGAAAATCACAGGCTTCATTGGTGAACTCTTCCAAACATTTAAAGGATAATAAAACCAAATTCTTTACAAATGTTTCCAGAAAATAGATAAAGAGGAAAAACTTTCAATCTTATTATAAGGCCAGAATTGCCCTGATGCCAAAACCAGACAAATTTATAGATGAATATTCTTTGTGAATATAGCTGTAAAAATCCTCAACAAAATACTATAAAATTGAACCCTGAAGTATATTAAAAGGATTATACTCTAAAACCAACTGGAATTTATTCCCTGGCAAGCAAGGTTGGTTAACATACAAAAGCCAAACAAGGTAATGATACATTAATAGAATAAGAAGGAAAAAACCTAAATATCATTTCTATAAACATGGAAAATGCACTTGAGAAAATTGAACATACTTCAAGATAAAAGTACTCAATGAAAGAGGAATAGAGAGAAATTTCAATCTGATAAAGGACATATATGAAAAATCTACTTAATACCATCCATAAATGTAAAAGACTAATGCTTTTCTCCTAAGATCAGGAATAAGACAAATACTTTTGCTCATTTTTATTCAACATTTTATTGGATGTCTTAAGCAGAACAATTGAGAAAAGCAGAAAGATATAGGGAGGGAGGGAGGGAAGAAGGGAGGGAGAGAAAGAGAGAAAGAGAAAGGGAGAGAGAAAGATAAATGAAAGGGCAACCTTTTGGAAAAGAAGTAAAATCATGTCCATTCTTACATGGCATGATCTTACATATAGAAAATCCCAAGTAATCTGTATAAGGAAAAAACTATTAGTTAATAAATGTGGTCAGCAAGTTTGCAGGATAAAATACAAATATACAAAAATCAGTTGTATTTCTATACACGAGAAATAATTCAATCCAAAATAGAAATTAAGAAAATAATCCTACTTACAATAGTTATCAAGATGAATAAAATACTTAGGGATAAATTCATCAAGAAGTGCAACACTTACTTTTTTGGTCTGGCTTCTTTGATTAAGCAAGACACTTTTAAGGTGGATTATTGAATTGTTTCCCTATTGAATTATCTTAGCATACCTGGTAAAAATCAATTGGCCATAAATGTGTGGATTTATTATGGATTCTCAGTTCTACCTCACTGAAGTAGATGTATATTAGATGAATATATATTATATATTACAATTCTTATCAGAAGTATAGATTCAGAAATTGATATATTAATCCTAAAATGTACATAAAAATGTAAGGGGCCCAGAATAGCAAAACAATCTTTAAAATAAAAGATAAAGTTAGAAAACTCTCATTTCCCAATATTAAAACTTATTGCAAAGCTATAGCAATAAATATTTTTGATACTAGCAAAAGAATAAACATCTACTTCAGTGAGGTAGAACTGAGAATCCATAATAAATCCACACATTTATGGCCAATTGATTTTTACCAGTTATGCTAGGATAATTCAATAGGGAAACAATTCAATAATCCACCTTAAGAGTGTCTTGCATAATGAAAGAAGCCAGGCCCAAAAAAGCCATGTGTTATATAATAACAACAAACTGAAATGTTCAGAATAAGCAAATATATAGAAAAATAAAGTATATAAATGGATTCCATGGGCTAGAAGAACTGGGAAGGAACTGCTAATAGGAACAAGTTTACCTTTGAGAATAAAGAAAATAATCTAGAATTGGATAGTGGTGAAGGTTGTACAACCTTGTGAATATATTAAAAACTGTTCCTGTTAAAAGATTAGTTTTGTAGTAATTGAAACATATCAATTAAAACTAATGCAAAATCTCAATCTAATCACAAGTAAATGTTTGACACATGCAAACAGAAATGTTTTATTTTTACAAAGGAAAAGTATTTTTCAAAAATAGCAATGGCATAAAATTATGTAGAAATGTCCCAGATTAAAGGATAGTAACAATGAAATGTAATACTTGATTCTAGATTGGATCTTGCAGTGGAGGTAAATGCTTTAAAGAACATTATTAAATTGCTGAATCAAAATATAGGATGATAGATTAAATAAAATAATAATATCAGTGTAACTTTTCAAAATTGATGATTACATTGTAATTATATAAGAGACTGTAGTTATTTGAGGGAAATACACACTGCAAGGTTTAAGAAAAGGGAAAAAATGAGGAAGAGGTTTGTATCTGTCTATGGAGTGATAACACACAACTGATAAAGCACATGGGGTAAAATAATAATAATAATAAGAGAATCCAGAAATAGTCTAGTACTCTTTCTGCAAATTTGAATATTTTTCTAAATAAAAAGTTAAAAAAAAAAAAAAGAAAAAAATACAGAAATCTGAGGCTGTATTTTGAGAAGAGCTAAGGTTCCCACAGTGCAAGTAGACACTATCTGGAAGGGGAAAAAATCCAAAAATATTCTCAAGGTTTTGGAAAGGATCCTGAACAAGAACATGGTCTTCCAGGATGCCAGGTCCCCAGGAGTACTCTGCCTCATAGAGACTGACACAAATCACAAAGGGGATGAGGAATATCCCCTCAAAAAAAGGTCAAAAAGATCCTTTGAAAAGTAATCTTCTGTATCCAGACTGTAGAATATGGCTAACGTAAAACTCAACTGACTAGTTTTTGTTTAAAAACGACCACTGACCTCTGGGGACCACTAGGGCTGTTAATTCTGCAATCACATTTCCATCATCCTTTCCTTCTCCCTTTTCCTCCTTAATATTTTCTTCCCTCTTTTCAAACCTCCAACACCTTATTCACTCCCAGAAGAATGAGCAGTCTGTAGTGGGCAGTCCCAGGTTCTATCCAGATTGCCTTCTCTTCCTTTATATTGGACAGCATTAAATGTCATCTCTATGGTGACAGCTTCCAAATTCAAATCTCCAGCCTACATCCCTGAATTCCACTTCTAAGATTTAAGAATTCAAAAATCAAACGCCCGTTTCCCACCAACCCTCTTTCTTCAGCCTTCCCCATTTTAGCAAATGGCAGATTCATCAGTTTAGATGCTGGTGAAGTGAACTGGAGTCCTGACTTTATCATTCATCTCCAGTGTTACCCATCAATCAACCCCATTGGATTTACCTTCAAAGAACCCAGAAGACTGTTCTTTATCTAAGGAATAGTTAGATGCTCTCAGCCACTACCATCTGCTACCTCATTTGTACAATAACCCCTTAACTGGTCTACGCACTCCTGACCTTGACACCTACATGTATTCACCCAATATAACTGCTTTCCCTTGCCCTTTCCCCCACTGCTCAGCCCTCATGCCCACAACCCTCCATCTCACTCCACCAGCCACACTGAGCTGCTGGGGTCCCTCAACCACTTGATCTCCTCTGTTGAGGTTTTCTTCCTCATGTTTCTCCATGGGCCACTCTTTTATTTCCCCTAGGTCTCTTCTCGAATGCCGTTTCACTAGGAAATCCTCATTGACCACTTCATGTAAACCTGCAAGCCCCATTCCCAGCAATTCCTATGCACCTTTTCTGTTTTCCTTTCCCACACAGCCTTATTGTTTTCAGATACATTTTATTAATATGATTTGCCTCACTTTCCTTAAATAGAAGTTTCATGAAGACAAGAACATTATCACACTGGTGTATACCCAGAATCCATAGCAGTACCTGGCACAAATTAAGAACAAAATGAATGTTTGTTGCATGAGTGAATGACTTCCTTCTCTAAGCCCAACCTAGGGAGGACTCAGAAAGCCAGAATGCATGGGAGGAGGTGGATCAAGGTACACAGGCCCCTAATCCAGTGCTGACCAGTGAGCAGAATCAGGTCTGAACAGGGAATGAGAGGCTTGAAACTGCACCTGGGAAGGAAGTCTTGATTTAGAGTGGTCTCAACTTCTTAATACCTGAAGACAGACTGTTGTAATATCTGAAATGTTCCAGGAAAGCTACAGCATTTGCCCTAGTTATGTTCCTGTGGTGGAGATGGAAGAGCAAGCAGAATGGAACTGAAGGCAGTGCGGGACAGTAATAAAGCCATTTTGTGGTTGCTCCCTGCCTCGTTCGGTCCATTTAATAAACCCTTAAATGAGGTGCCCCTCCTCACTGCTGATACAGACCATGCAGAGGAAAGTTGTTGGCCAAATTAGGGCACAAGCAAGGCCCCAGTGGAGTGACAAGATGCCTTGCCTTAACAAACCCAACAGCATCTTTCTCAGTGGGAAATAAAGACATGTGTGTCAACTGAGCCCACGGGGACAGTGCTATCCAGGGCAAAGCCTCAGGTCTGCCTCAAGTCTCCATGAGAAAGTAGAAATTCCCCAGGCTTTAATCAAATCATGCTGACCTTGAAGGGCCCCAGAAAAGAACAGCTTTACTCTGCTGATGATCCAGGAAAAGCATCCTCCAAACATGTGGGAAGAGGAATGACATGACCAGCGCTGTGGCAGTGGGAACCACATGGTGTGCACAGGACACAGAAGCAGTATAGCGGACACAGAACCAACAGCAGCGCTCAGAGACCCATGAGAACACAAGGGGGGCTTGAGGTGAATGGCAACTCTTGGAATCTGAATTCTTTAGTCCCATACATATGCTTTACATCCTCATATCACCAATGAGCTCCTTGCTATCTTCACCCGAGTCACTGAAGAGCAGGTACTACGGCACGGTTGCAGTCAAAGGCTCCATAAAACCCCTGAAGCCCTAAGTTGACTTAATTACTATGCCCTTCACGTACTGGACAGTCAACTTTGTCCTCTTATAACTGTCTTCAACCAGTATGTTCCATATTGTCCACTGGGAAATAAGTATTTTTTCCTGGGTATTATGTTTTTGAAAAGCTCCTCAGTGCCAAAATCAAACACTACACCTATACACTGGTAATGAACACCTCCAGACTTAACAGCACTATTCAGAGTAAGCAATCTGTGCTTATGTAATGTAGAATTCATACATTTATTAGCGTTTTCAACATTCTGGGCAATATTACAAGAACTTTACAATGACTAAATCAGTTAATTCTCACAAAATCTCTAGAAACAGAGTAGTTAAGCAAATGGCTCAAAGTTAAACAACTAGTAAGTGGAAGAACTGAATTTCAGTCTCTAGATATCTGGTTCCTGCATCTATGTCCTTTAAAATTAATATAGCCTGAGATACAGAAGCAAAAACTAACTCCATTTCCCTTCCTTTTCCTTCTAGGTTATTTTCCCCTAAAAAAAAAAAAAATGTGACTGCATTCTGACTCACTTTCTTATTTGAATGTATCTATCTTTTTAATTTTTTGCCCCTGCCCATCCAGATTTGGTTTGCTTGCCTTGACCCTTCCTTTTGTTGTCTTTTGTAAGACACATCTCCACCACCTTTTACCCAAGATCAATACAGTATACTCTCTTTCCACTATGTCCCTCTTCAAGGCTCTTGGATGCTTTATATTGTATCTTCTTGAAACTCTGCACCAAAAACATGAAAGTGGAACTAAGTGAAACTGCAGCTTTAGCCTTATAACTAAATTCCTGGATCCCTCAAGGACTAAGAGTTGAATAACACCACCCTAAGATTTTTAGGTTTTTATCTCCCAAAAGATAGGCCCCTCCTGGTAACCAAGATTGCAAGGATTTTTGCATGCTGATGAATAGTATTAACAGCATCACCCACTTGATAAGGCACATACCTATGGTCTTTGTCCAGCATGTTTGTGGTTTTGTCCATCATCCATGATGCTTTTCAGCCCTCACACAAACATGGTCCTCAAATTGCCATTTCTAAAGGCTGAACTGCTCACTTTTCAGGCTGCAGTAGTTGATTCTGAATAACTTTCCACTGAAACCAAAAAGGAGAGCTTACATGTTTGCTGTGCACCTAGAGCCCTGTAAAAATTAAGGAAGATGGAAATGGTTCACAAGAGCATAAGCAAAGCATATTAAAAACAATAAAAATGCCACCATAAACTCTGTCATGGTGAGGAGAGTAGGTATTCGGTAGCTTACAAGTGGTCATCTAGAACAGCTGTCCTCAGCACTGGTAAGTGAGCAAATCACCCTCACTTGAAAACTCAAGTAGTCACCTCCAGAGATAATCCATGAGAACTAAACCATCTTCAATCTGTCCTGCTGTAAGCAAAATGTACAGTAGGGATCATTCAAGAGCCTTCCTTATGGAGCCTTCCTTATGTTTAGAGCACAGATGGTATACATGTTTTTCACATGTTTACTTATCTCCAAACTCATCAAGTTTTACACATTAATTATGCATAATTTTTTATATCAACTATACCTAACATTGTTTCTAAATTTTCAAAAAAACATGTTCACTTGACTCATTATGTAAATGGTCTCAGAAAGGCTTCAAGGTGAGTCTTTAGAAGACCCTAACATGCTACCTTGATACATCATTAGTGCCAGACTGAGAAGGCGACAGGCCACCTCATTCAGGACTGTTATGACTGAGCCATGGAAGAAATTCCTCATGCTGTAAAAACAAAGGAAGGAGGAGGAGAAGGGAGAAGAAGACAAAGGAGGATGAGAGCATAAAGAAGGGAGAAGCAAGAGGAAAAGGAACAGGAGGAAGAAAAAGAACTCTTGTGCTTGGGTCCAAATATAAACCATTGTCAGAAGAAAACAATTTTCATTACTTATTTCATTGAGTAACTTTCTTCTCTTATTAGCAGAGTTTTTTGGTGCTGATTTCTCTGCTTTCTTTTGGTCTAAGTATATCATAGCCTGAATCATCTTCCACTGGAAAACCTTTGGACTCTCACTTTTGGTCTGAAATAGAAAAAGAGCTTGGAAGTTGTGACTTCTATCCTCACAAGAAAATATCAAGAATACTATAAGAAAAATAATAGAGGTTCTTCAAAAAACTAAAAATAGAACCATCACATGATCCAGCTATGCCATTCCTGGGTATATACCCAAAGGAAATAGAGTCAGCAGAAAAAAAGAGATACCTGCATACCCAAGTTTTTTGCAGTACTATTCACAATAGCAAAGATATGGAATTATCATGAGTGCCCATCAATAAAGAAATGGAAAAAATATGGGATATATACACAATGGGGTTTGAGACAGAAAGATAAGTATCTTGTGTTTTCTCTCATGCGGATAAAACAATAACGAAGCAAAATGACCTGAAAACAGAAGACAGACTCTTAGGGAAAAGGCAGGGTTTGAGGAGCAGGAAGAAAATTTTGGACAATGGAGAGCATTAGGAAGAGGGGATATGATCAAAGTGTGACATATACATGTATAGAAATGTCATATTGAAGCCTATTAATTTGCACAAATAATATTATTGGATAATTATAATAAGAGAAAGAAAAGACTGAACAAACTGAAAATCAACAACTCTTCTTAGATCTCTTAGAGAGTTGAGCGCACAGGTCAAATCTCTTGCCCCAAATCTGAAGAAATAGGGGAGTAGAGCTTCCAGGTAAAGAAGTCCCAGGTGGATCCTGGTAGGAGCACTTAAAGGATAGTTGACTAAGTTCTGGAGGCTGAGTATGGATTAACTTGAGAGAGACAAACTCTTGGGAGGGGGACCACACTTTAGAACACTGGTAGGGGAAACTTCATAAGTTTGAACTCTAAGAATCCCATCAAGGTATTGGGGTAAAGATCAGAGAAAAATGTCCTCATGCCTCAGACAAAAAAAAAAATGTGGAGAAGCAGCCTATTTGAAATAAGTCCAGAACTTTCTTTTCTCTTTATCAAAGGCCTGATTTTAGGAAAAACTATTTCACCAGAGCCTAGGAAACATGAGTTTCATCCAATATTCAAACAGGGGGAAAAGAAATCCCCAACTCACTCCACCTCTAATCTTCCTGGGTCACATAAAAAGTGAAGAAAGGGAGCTGAGAAGCCCTATTAAAGGTGGCAGTATAGGAAGGGCATGAGCTGAACAAAAGACTGAGATCAAATTATAAGAAAATAAGAGGTTTCTGCTCACCCCATACTTTACCACAACATCAACATTGTTTCTATATAATAACAGGATCTTCAGATTCAAGACATTCAAGAAGAAACCTCTAGGGAAGCTCAAAGACAACTGAAATAGGAGACATACACACACAGACACCTAGAGGAAACTTTACTCTCTGATACACAGATATGTCAAACAATAACAAAGCAGCCTAACTCCTAGAAAGATAAACATAAAAATTCATACTGACAGACTATTTATCTCAGTCCCTTTTACCCAATGTATTTTATTAAACTTTCAAAAAAAATTACAGGGCATTCTAAAAAGGAATAAATAAGTGAATAAATAAATAAATATAAATAGTTTTTATTAAGTCTAAAGAGATAAACCAAAAATTGTAACTAGACTCAGTTACGGCACAGATTTTCAAATTACCAGCTTAGAAGTTTTAAGATATCTATGATTAATATACTGAGGACTTTAATGAAAAAGTGTGGATGATATATATGAACGGACAAATAATGTGAGCAGATAAATGAAAACTCTAAGAAAGGATGAAAGGAAGTGTTGATAAGCAAAAATACCACATCACAAATTAAAAATGCTTTCAATGAGCTCATCAGTAGACTAGAAATGGCCACAGAAAAAATCAGTAACCTTGAAGATATATCAGCAAGAACTTCCCCACTGAAAAACATAGCAAAAAAAGGGAGCATAATATCCAAGAACCACAAGATTACAAGAGATGTAGTATATCCATAATGAGACTACCACAATGAGAAGAAATAAAAACTCTGGTCAAAGGAGAGTGGGGAGGGGGAGTGGAGGCAAGAAAGATAATGGAATGAGATGGACATCATAGCCCTAGCTTCATGTATGACTGCATATATGGTGTAATTCTATATCATGTACAACCAGAGAAATGAGAAGTTGTGCTCCATTTATGTACAATGAATCAAAATGCATTCTGCTATCAAGTATACCTAAGTAGAATAAATAAATTTTAAATTTTTTTTAAAAAATAAAGACAGAAAAGAACAGAAGAAATATTTGAAGGCATAATGGCTGAGATTTTTCTAAAATTAGTGTGAGACACCAAACCATGGATCTGGGAAGCTCACAGAACACCAAACATAATAAAACATCAAAACTTTACATGAGACACATCATATTCAAACTATAAAAAACCAAAGTCAAATGGTACATTTTTTTGTTTTATTTATTCTAATTAGGTAGACATGACAGTAGAATACATTTTGATTCATTGTACACAAATGAAACACAAATTTTCATTTCTCTGGTTGTATGCAATATAGAGTTACACCATATGTGCAGTCATACATGTACCTAGGGCATTGTTGTCCATCTCATTCCACCATCTTTCCTGCCCCCCTGGCTTCTCCCTTCCCTTCCCTCCTCTTTGTCCAAAATTTCTCCATCAAATGGTACATTTAAAAAGAAAACACCAAAAATCTATTACTTACAGAGCAAAAAAGAACAAATCAGACTGGACTTCCTTTATAAACCATGAAAGCAAGAACACAGTTAAGTGAACTATAGAATTCTGGGTCCTGAAATGATAATTTCATTTGATAATTTTAAAACAATAAAGATATAAAGACTACCAGACCAAAAAAAACTAGTGGATTATCATTACACATAAAAGTGGGATTCATCATAATATATTTACACATACATCTAGCATAATTAGGTTTATTTTATTTCCCTGTTCTTCCTCTTTTTCTCTCTTCCTCCCTTCCCCTTGACCTACCTCTACTTCACTGATCTCAATTCTATTTTTGTGTGATTCCCTTACTTTAATTCCTTTTTTTCTCTCTAGCTTCTGCATGAGAAAACATTTGACTCTTGACTTTCTGAGTCTGGCTCATTTCACTTAGCATGATGTTCTCTAGTTCCATCCATTTACCAGCAAATGACATAGTTTCATTCTTCTTTATGGCTGACCAATGAATGATCATGGACAGGGCAGGGGGAAGGGAAAGGAGACATAATGAGAAATGAAATGAACAAATTATGATATGCACATATATGAACATGTCACACCACTCTTATGAAATATTATTATGCACTAATAAAAACATTTTTTAAAACTGGTGGAATAGCACCAATAGACCTATTTTGCAAAAATGTTAAAAGAACTTCTTCAGAGTTGGGCTCATTGGTATGTGTCTATAATTCCAGCAACTTGGGAGGCTAAAGCAGAAGAATTAGAAGTTTGAGGCCAGCCTCAGCAACCTAGTGAGATTCTGTCTCAAATTAAAAAATAAAAATAAAAATAGCCATGGATTCAGCTCAGTGGCAAAGCACTCTGGGGTTCAGTCACTAGCACCAAAATAATAAGGTCTTCAGAAAAAGAGAAAATGATAAAGTTCAAAACTCAGATCTACACAGAAAAAAGAAGAGTAATGTGAAAAGGAATAAAGATAATATAAAACTTTTAATTTTCTGATTTCTGTTTGATCTGATATATAACCATTTGTTCAAAATAATAATAGCAACAATATATTATACAATTAGAAATTTGAATAAGTGAAATGGGTGGCAGTAATTTCATAAGGAACAAGAGGAAGGAATTTGAAAAAATGTTGTTATGAGACATCCACACTATCTATGAAGCAGTGCAGTATAAAGGGAACTTATTCATAAATGTATAGAGGGGTCCTCTCTTATCTGTTTTCTATGGTTTCAATTACCTTTGGTCAACTGGGGTTCAAAAATATTAAATGGAAAATTCCAGAAATAAACAATTCATAAGTTTTAAACTGCCTGCCCCTCTGAGTAGTGTGATGGAATCTCACACCATTCCACTCTGTCTCACTGAGGACATGAATCAACCTTTTGTCACATCCATCAGCCCCACCCATCAGTCACTCAGCCATCTGTTACCACATAGATTGGCACTGTATCACAGTTCTTGAATACAGGATTTAGCATAATTCATGGTTGAGGAATCCACTGAGGATCCTGAGGGTCTTGGAAAATACTCCCTCCAAACACACACACACACACACACACATACACACACACACACACACACACACACAAAGGGGAATTGCTATATCACAAATTCTAAGGAAACTACTGAATAGATTTTTTTTACCTTCCTAAGCCAAGGGCTCCCCCAAGCAGTTTCCAGATTAAGAGCCCTCTTCCTCCTCCCAAGATTTATTTTGTCTGATCTTTCAGAAAACTGGAATATATAAATCAAGAATAATGGAGAGTCAGGTATGCAGGACACGGGGAACACCTCACTGATCAGAGACTGGGTGGCAGTGGGCAAGATGGGATGGGTTGCAGAAGGAGCTGCTAGAGAAGAATCCTGGCCTCACCCATTCACTGCCTTCAAAGTTAACCAACCATCTCAGATCAGTCCTACCAAGCACATTGATAGAAAATTTAGCTAACTTCATACTCCTGCATTTTCTTCCACAGTTCCTAAATCTAACAAAAGCTACCAAAAGGTACCATGAATAAACTCCCACACCTTTATGCCTCACCCAGAATCAGAGCTTAACCATAGAGTTTTCTTGTGGAACCATGAACTAACTAACTAAGGGTAACCCCTTAACTTATGCACAGGCCTCTGTCCTTCTCACCTACTCAGAAACAGGGTTAGTTAATTCTTTGCTAGTGCATCATTCACAAACATGATGCTATTTCTCCCATAATAAAAAAAAAAAAAATACTTGTCAAGCACAGTGGCACATTCCAGTGATCCCAGCACCTTGGGAGGCTGAGCACCTTAGCAAGGCCCTAAGCAATTTAGAACAATCTTGTCTCAAAATAAAAATAAAAAAGGGCTGGGATGTAGCTCAGGAGTTAAGTACCCATGGGTTTAATCTCTTGTCCAAAAAAAAAAAATTTTTTTTAACTCTCTGACTCTGCTTCAAATTCCAACTACTATCCTATTTCTTTGCTCAATCCTTACAAGAAAACTAATTTAAAGAATTGCATTTACTTACTGTTTCAAATTTCTCTGCTTTAATTTTCTTTGGGATCCTCTTCAATTGGGCCTTTGATCCCCAGAACTCTTACCAGAGTCACTAGTAACCTCTGACTGCCAAATTCAATGGTCAGTTCTCAATCTTCATTTATTTGACCTTCTATTTTTTATCTGCACACTTTTCTTTGGAAGCCCCACCCAGGGCCATGAATTAGATACTACCATTACACTGATGACTCTTATAATTACAGCAGCAGCCTAGTCCTCCCCTTATACTTCCAGACACATTCCATTGCCACTAGACTGCTCTATTTAAATGTCTAAGAGGTAGCTCAAAAGTAGCCTATAATCCCAGCAATTTAGGAGGCTGAGTCAGGAGGATCACAAATTCAAGGCTAGCCTCAGAAACTTAATGAGACCATCAGCAACTTAGTAAGAACCTGCCTCAAAATAAAAAATAAAAAGGACTGTGGACTCAGCTCAATGATAAAGCACCCCCAAATTCAATTCCCAGTACAGGAGGAGAAGGGGGACAAGAAGGGGGAAGGTGAAGTGAGAGGAGGAGGAACAAAATTAGAGTTCAAATTCTCCCTACCACTCAAAATCCCAAGTCTTCAGCATATAGCAACTCCATCTTCCAGTGATTCAGGCATAAAAGACCAGTCCTGATTCTTCTGTTTGATTACCCAAGCTCAACCTCTGGACAAATCCCGATAGCTCACCTTGAAAATACATCCAGAACCTCATCCGTCTCCCATTTTACTCAGTACCACCCTGGTGCAGGGTAATTGATCATTGCTCACCAGGAATAGTTCAATAATCTCTTCACAGGTCTTCCTGCTTGCACTCCTACTGGCCCACAATCTAGTCTGAATTTTTTCCCATAATGACTCTATTAAAACAGAAGTCAGTTTAAGCTATTGCATCTGAATGACAGAAACAGGGACTGTTTTTACAATGGCACTCACTGCTCTAGGTCCTTACCTACTACTCCCACCTGATTGCCCCCGGCCATGATGTCTCCTTGCTGGTCTGCAGACACTTTAGGGTCACAGCTTCTGTAAGTACTGTTCTCTTTGCCTGGATCATTCATTTGTACACACTTCTTACTACCTCACATCCTGAGATGGTTGTGGAAAAGCTCTTTCTCAAAAAACTTTCCTTGCTCACCGAATTGAAAACTGAATCCCCACCCCCAATCCTTCCTTCCAGTGTTCCAGTATTGTTTTTATACCCAAATTCATGCCTATGCTTTTCTTTATTCTTTTTTAAAAGTAATGTCTTCACTACAATGTAAGCTCCACAAGGATAGGAATTTCTGCTTTAATTACTGATTTTCCCCCGACTCCTGTCTAGCATACAGAAAGGAATAAAAAGAAATTCATAAAAAGCAAAAAATATTTGTTGAATCAATGCATCAATCCTTTGCTACCCTGCCTAGCTTTCTATTCTTCTAACACGTTCTATAAAAATCTCTTAACATTTTCATAGAGATTTCCAGCATCCTTTGAAATTCAAACCATTAAATGCTGACAATTTCTTACAATCCATTTATCGACCCCTGCTCTTTGCAGGAACCGGATCGCAGATGTCAGTTACAATTTTAAATGAAAATCGTTTTCCTTCCAAGATGATGGTGCTGCGGATGTAGCATTTCAGGATGGTGCTGGAACATTCTGCTTACCTCTGCAGTTCCAGAAGCTTCCCCACATTCTGTTGCCATCAGGCATTCCCCCAAATTATTTAAATTGGTTCCCAGTCATCTTTGGCACAACTCTGGAAACTTTTCCAAAAGGAGTAAACACATATATCTACACACACAAAGAAAATTAAGGAATCATAATTACTTGGTGGCTCCCAGGAAATTCTATCAGAGTCTGATAGCAGGTGTTTGAGTACAGCCTGCGGCTTTGCATCCACTTTTAAGTTCCATTGTGCCTTCACCCATAGCCCGCAAAAGAGTACATAAAATTTCTCAATAATTGCTCATAAAAATTTTCTCCGCCCAAATGAAGAGCAAGAAAGGCAATCACCCAACTTGAGAATGTAATTATACAATTAAAATTTTATTAATATGTCCTAATTTCCATTCCCCAGATCTCCCATATAATTTTATTATATGGTACCATTCTCTTCCTTATTGTTAGCAAAGAAAGTACCAGTTAAGATATACCATTTACAGGGACACAAAGCCAATTAGTTCATGCCTTCTGATGTCACCTGTCATTGAGCATCCCTCTGGATTTACCAAAGACTTATTTACCAATGGAAGAAAAAATAAATGGCCTCAGTCAGCCAGGTTCCCTCCCCTTAATACAAATTTCCCTCCCCTTAATACAAACACATTTCTAAAATGTGTTCCTATGTTGCAGATGCAGAATACTCTGCTGCAGAGTCCAAAAGCCTTAGGTATGAACAATCCCACCAACTTTTCCCCCTTTGGCCAGGGCACCATACCAAAGCTACATGTTAGAAAACCTTCAACACCCTTCCAGAAAGACTATTCTGGAAAGACTAGATATTCGTTTCAAATTTAAGTGAGACATAAACAAATTTTAATTAAATATGGGCTCTGAAATAAAATTTTTCATGCTTATTTAAACAGGATTCCAGTTATCCTACAATTTAAATTTCTGAACAGGCATAATTTGATCACTGTATTTCTTATAATAAAATAAAATGGAAATTTAGTACTCAGTGAAATAAGCCAGGCACAAAAAGACAAATACTATATGACTTCTTGTATGTGAAATCTAAAATGTTGATCCTGTAGAAACAGTAGAAAGGTGTTGCCAGAGGTTGGGTGCAAGTACAGATTGGGAAAGGTGAACTATTGATCAAAGGGCATAAAGTTTCAGTTAAGACTAGAAGAATAAGTCTGGGCATGAGTTATTGTACTCCATGGTGAGCACAATTAGTTATAATGTGTTGTACATTTCAAAACTGCTAACAGAATTGATTTTTAACATCCTCGTCACCAAAATGATAAACCAAAGAGGTGATAGATATATTAATTAGCTTGACTGACTCTAAAAGACATACATAGATCAAAATGTTAGATTATACTCCATAAGTATACACAATTATTGTCAATTGAAAAAGAGAAAGAAGAGGGAAGGAGGGAGGGAGAGAGAGAGAGGAGGGAGAGAAGAAGAGGCAAGAAGAAAGGAGAGAAGGAAGGAAGGAGTCAGTCTACTTAAAAATGCATTGAAACTAAAAAGGAACTGAAAAAAAATCCTATGTTCACATACCATAGAGGGGATAATGGGCCACAGGCTTTCATATCTGGTTCTTCAGACTGCCACACCACCCACTCACTCCCCTCTATTTCCAGAAAAGAGGCTACCTTTCCAAGGTGTTCAGCCATCAGGGACAGTCAATGGCCACATCCCTTCAGTGCAGGGAGAACAGCCCCCGTGACCAGGAGCAACTCCTGCTCTGTCATCACCGAATTCTGCTTGTGCTTTAGCCTTTGACTGAACTTTCCTTTAACTTGGTTTTACAGAACATCTTGTCTGTCCACCCTGAACATTCTCAGCCCTCTCAGTGGTGGCCTTCACCCCAGGCTTTGTACCACTGTGCCTGGACATGAAGTCGTAGCCCTCATTCTCCCCACTGAAGCTCCCTCCTGTCTTCCTCAAACCCCAGGTCTTCTGAAACCCAAGTTGCTGGGCTTTTCCCTCCTCACCCTTCACTGCCAAGGTCATCTGCTAATCTCATACTGATTCCTCCTCTTTGAACATTTGGGGGCCTGAATCATCGTCTTCCCTTCCCATGCCACTTACATCATCATTTTTGGAAAATGCACAGCTGATCCAACCACCTGCGCTCTCAGTGCCTGATAGCTTTCACTCCAACAACCTTACCTTCCAAGCCATTTCAACCCCATGCCCGCTAGACCTCACTGTCACCGCTAACTACTCCATATCTTCCACTCCCTACCTAGCCTGCACCTCTTGTCTCTCCACATTACTGATTTTGATATTGTCACTCCTGCCACTCTGATGCTGCTAGGACCTGGAATATTTGATCCTGCCCCTTTTACTTTGTCCATCATTGTCCTCGTGTCCTCCTTGCTCAAATTAGAGCCCGTGGCACGATACATTCACGTAAATATTTTGCTCACACCTGGCATATCCTGGCTCTTCTCATTCCCTTGGACTCTTTGGGAGAAGATAATAGATATCTCTATATCTTCTGCCCTCACAGTCTACCCAAGCAGTTAAATCAATGTAAATGGTTATCTTGAAAAAAAAATGTAGACCACTGTCATATTTTATAAATAATTTTTAAATTTTGCCACACACACATCAGATACAGCACTCATCTCCAGGATATATAAAGAACTCAAAAAACTTAACACCAAAAAAACAAACAACCCAATCAATAAATGGACTAAGGAGCTAAACAGAAACTTCTCAGAAGATGATATACAATCCATCAACAAATATATGAAAAAATGTTCAACATCTCTAGCTGTTAGAAAAGTGCAAATCAAAACTAAGATTTTATCTCATGCCATTCAGAATGGCAGTTATCAAGAATACAAAAAACAAGTGTTGTTGGCGAGGATGTGGAGGAAAAGGCACACGCATACATTGCTGGTGGGACTGTAAATTGGTGCCACCAATCTGGACAGCAGTATGGAGATTCCTTAGAAAACTTGGAATGGAACCACCATTTGACCCAACTATCCCACTCCTTGGTCTATACCCAAAGGACTTAAAAACAGCATACTACAGTGCTGCAGCCACTTCAATGTTTATAGCAGCTCAATTCACAATAGCTAAACTGTGGAAGCAACTTAGATGCCTTTCAATATATGAATGGGTAAAGAAATTGTGGTGTATATACACAATGGAATATTACTCAGCATTAAAAGAGAATAAAATTACGACATTTTCAGGTAAATAGATAGAGTTGGAGAACATCATGCTAAGCAAAGTAGGCCAATCCCCAAAATCCAAAGGCAGAATGTTCTCTCTCATAAGTGGATGTTGATCCAATGGGGGAGAGGGCATGGGAAGAAAGAAGAAATTTTGGTCAAAGGGGAGGGAAAAGAGGGGATGGGCCATGGGGATAGGAAAGATGGTGGAATGCGATGGACAGCAATGCCCAAGGTACATGTATAACAGCAAATATGGTGTAACTCTATATTGTGTACAACCAGAGAAATGAAAAGTGGTGCTCCATTTGTGTACAATGAATCAAAATGCATTTTGCTGTCATGTAAACCTAATTAGAATAAATAAATTTTAAAATATTTCTTTTTTATTGATTCCTTTTATTTATGCATGAGAATTCATTTTGACATAATTATAAAAGCAGGCGATATAATTTGTTCTAATTCACTACCCAGTACTTCCCACCTCCTCCCTTCCTTCCACCCCCACTTCCCTTCCCTCTACTGATCTTTCTGCTATTATAGTTTTTTTATTTTTAATTAATGTTTTGTGTATAACATAATGATGAGATTCACTGAAGTATATTCACATATGTACTTACAAATGTTAGGTCAGATTCATACCACTGTCTCTCCCTATCCCATCCCTCCTCCCATCCCTCCATTTCCCTTTGTCTACTCTGCTGATCCATCCTCTATTATTTTTTTTTTAATTTTTTTTAGTTGTAGATGGTCAGATATCTTTATTTTATTCATTTGTATGTGGTGCTGAGGATCGAACCCAGTGCCTCACATATGCGAGGCAGGCGCTCTACCACTGAGCCACAATCCCAGCCCCATCCTCTATTCTTTATTTATCCTTCTCTACTTATTTTAAATTAGTTTCCACACATCAGAGAAAACATTCAAACTTTGGGGACTGACTTATTTCACTTAGTATGATGGTCTGCAGTTCCATCCATTTACCAGCAAATTCCATAAAGTCATTCTTCTTTATGGCTGAGTAATATTCCATTATGTGTGTACACACACACACACACATTTCACATTTTCTTTATTCATTCATCTGTTGGAGGGAACCTAAATTGTCTCCAAGGCTTAGCTATTGTGAATTATGCTGCTATAAACACTGATGTGGCTGTGTCACCGTGGTATGCTGATTTGAAATCCTCTGGTTATATACCAAGGAGTGGGATAGCTGGGTTATGTGGTTGTTCCATTCCTAGTTTTTTGAGGAATAGTCATTTGTTAAAGAAGCTATCTTTTCTCCAATTTATGTTTTTAGCATCTTTGTCAAGTATAACTGTATGTATGTGAGTTTTATCCAATGTCTTATATCCTATTCCATTAGTATTCATGCCTGTTTTGGTGCCAGTACCATGATTTTTTTTAACTATATCTCTGTAGTATAATTTAAGGTCTAGTATTGTGACACCTCCTGCTTTGCCTTTCTTGCTAAGGATTGCTTTGACTCTTCTGGGTTTCTTATTTTTCCAAATGAATTTCATGACTATTTTTTTTTATTTCTGTGGAGGATGTCATTGGAATTTTGATGGAAATTGCATAAAATCTGAATAGTGCTTTTGATATATGGCCATTCTGACAATATTATTCTGCCATTCCAAGAACATGGAAAATCTTTCCATCTTCTTGTCTTCTTAAATTTTTTTATTTAGTGTTTTATAATCTTAATTATAGAGATCCTTCATGTCTTTTGTTAGATTGATTCCCAAGTATGTTTTTTAGGCTATTGTGAATGGGATAGTTTTCCTAATTTCTTTCTCAGCAGATTTATTATTGGAGTATAGGAACATGATTGATTCATGTGTTTTGATTTATCTCTTTTTTTTTTTTTTGTATTTGTTAAGATTTGCTTTGTGACCTATGGTCTATTTTAGAAAATATTACATGAACTGCTGAGAAGAAATTGAATTCAGTCGTTAATGGATAAAATATTTTATAGATGTCTGTGAGGTCCACATTATTAATTGTATTTTTTAGTTCTGAGGAATCTTTACCTAGTCTTTGTTTAGATGATCTATCCAGTGATGAGAGAAGCATGTTAAAGTCACCCAGTAGTATTGTATTGTGGTCTATTTGATTTTTAATATTGAGAGGGTTTGTTTGATGTATACAGATGCACCATTGTTTGGGACATAAATATTTATGACTGTTATACCTTGTTGATGCATGATTCACTTAAGTGGTAGGAAATGACCTTCTTTGTCTCTTCTGATGAATTTTGGCCTGAAATCCACTTTATCTGGTATGAGAATAGTAACCCCTGCTTGTTTACAAAATCCACGTGAATTTGTTTTTTTCCTGTCTTTTCACCTTCAATCTGTGGATGTCTTTGCTTGTGAAGTTAGTCTCTTACAAACAGCAAAGGCTAGAAAAACAAAGCTAGGAAGACTGATTTCAATTAATGCTTTAAACCATTAGTTGAAATACATTCAAATGGGTTGAAGGTACATGTTGGCTATTGGGTTAACGATTATCATTCAAGTTAAGGAGTTATTTATATGATCAAAGTTGACATTAGAGTTGTTTATAGTATACCATGTCAAAGTAAAGAAAATTCTTGTTGAATCTTGGTTTGGCTTTGATTGGGGTTTGTACATTCAGCAGATGTCCATCAGCTCTGGCTGTGGGCACAGGAGCCGGTTCCCTAGTTGTTACAAACCTACTAGTAGCTACTGGTTTGTTAATTCAGGGGCCTGCAGCTGACTGCTTGGAGGGTGCGGTGGTGTTGTGGGTTGGCTGATTCTACTGTGTGCAGTAGTTCAGGATGCAGCCTCTGAAGCGCCCTGTGTTTGCTGTGGATCTCTGTGTTCCCCTCTATTCCCCTCTATTGGATCCTTGTAAAGTAGGAAAGATGCTGGTTGGTGGCTGTCTATGAGCACAAGAATTCTGGTTGTGAATTTTCCATGGGTGATCTGTGGTGCAGAACTCCCCCAGCTGACACTACTCTCTGAGATACCGTAGTAAAGGATCTCCAGTAGTTCACATGCCCCAGGTTGTGAATGACAGGTGTTCATTTTCCCCCGCTTACTAAGTCTTATTCAAGGTCCCACAAGTATCCAAACAATGCCTTGTCACTTGCCAGTTGTGATTGTCATTCAGGCTGTGCACCTGTTAAGCCTGGTATCAGCCCCTTCCTGCTGTGTAGCCTCTGACAATTTCCCACTGGATCTCTGTCACTAAATATTCAGGCAGCTTCTCTCTGGTATGGCCCTGCAATCCTGGTAACTGTCCCTAGGCTTCCCACTGGTACCTCCCCCAGTATCAGTGGTCAGGACCTGATGAATCTGCTTTTCTTGTTTGGGGCTGTAGCTGCTTCATAGTTGTCTGAGTCTCGTGAGTCAGCTGATGCTGCACAGGGCTTTTCTTCCTTGCCTGGCTCATAGAGGCTGAGCAGGGGACAGCGCACTTTCCCAGCTCCCACCAGCCTGTTAGCTGCCCTTGTCTGTGGTGAGAAGAAGGAGGAGGGGGTGAGAGTTACAGAGATGTACAGCTAGTGGTAGTCCTTCTAGAAGTTCTTTCTGGCTAGATTCTTAAGAAGTCCGTAAGAAGCATCTGCCATAGACATGCTGGGACATGCTAGGACTCACTTAGTTGCTGGCTATAAGGAACAGCAGCCACAGGCATGCTTAGTCATGACTGGACACAATTGATAATAACCATCATCTAGAGACAGAACAACGCTGGAGCATGATAATGTTATGGGCCAGGCTATATGGGCGATGACCAAACAGACTCCATTTTGCCCTGAGACTCTATGTCATGTAAGAAATGCTTCTCTCACGGCAACATCCCATCTCTGTACCCATTAATAGTTGCTTAGCATAGCATGTTTGGCAATACAAAATGGCAATTCTTATACAATGTAAAATTATTCTCTCTTTTGTTCCCATTTTTCTTGGACAATGTACCCTGTCAGAGAATGACTGTCTAGATGTTAGTAACCATTCTTTAGCTTGTATTCAACTAGGGTCATTTTGACCCACTTCCTCTTCTGCTTATGATTTTAGATCTCATGATGTTTGTTTATGGTTTTGAATCATAGCAACAGCCACTTATGATTAATATGATTTTAGACTATAAAAAGTGGACTCAGACCCCAGGAGGGAATCGAAGGGTGTAGATTTGCAGCCTGCTCCTTGGTCCACCAGCTGGTGGATCCAGACCGCTGGCTGGTAAATAAAGTTTCCATCTCCTGCTCTAAGAAGAACTTGGTGATTTATTGCAATCTCACCATAACGATAACAATGGACACCAGCTTGGAACTGTATATAAACCGCTTGTCCTGCCCCATCAGAAATCTTTGCTCTAAGGACATCAGTGAGACTGGCTGCCTTGCTTTCTTTCCATTCTCCAGATCAACTCTACCATTTTCTGACATCCAACCATTGGCTGGAGAGAACCATCAGACAAAGATAACGCCTGCTCTTTGGCTAAAAGTCGTGTGGCATCATAGGTACTATGGGGCTCATGGTTGCCCTAGAATTGTGTGATTTGCTTGTAATGTTTAACTGCCCTAGGATTGTGTGATTTGCTTACAGTATTTAATTAGTGCACATGGAATGCTAGTTGAGGTGCTCCAGCATATCCAACAGTTTTGCATTAATTGTTTGTGTTTGATGATTGGTGTGATCAAATATACACGTTTGCATTTAAAGACAATCCACCTCCAAGTAATTATTAATAGCACCGCGATAAGGTCTCGCTGCAGGGGACTTCCCTCTGGTTTAGTCTGTAGCTATGTGGGTGTGGGATTGGCTGATTTAAGAGGATGACTGATTGGCTGAGGGCTCTAAAAGATGGCTGCGGGGGCCCCTGCTCAGCTTTCTTTTCATTATTAGGTTTTAAGCTGTTTGTGTTGTTTTAAGGAAGCTTCTGTTACCATCCTGCTTTAAATTTTGTCTATCTTTCCAACAGCTTTTAAGTGGGTGAGCTTAAGAAAATGTGGACTCCCCCACCACCTCTTTCTCTCTTGCCCCTCCTCCCTCCTCATGCCAAGTTCAGGTTGGGGGTTAGAGCACTACTGAGTTTGTTTTCTACTCTGGTGCCTGTCTTCCAATCTCCCCAGGTCTCAGAGCATGTAATATGGCATTTTAGAGCACTTATTTTGTCACCCACCTCTCAGTTTGGCTTTTCCTTTGCCGCCTCCTTTCTGTGTTGTGAGGAGATAGGGACTTGCTGTCTAGTTCACTTCTTGCCATCTTCCTCTGACCTCAGCAATTTTTAAATAAAGTTTTATTGGAACACAGTTACACTTATTCATTTCGGCCTTGTCCATGGGTACTCGTACGCAATAAGGGCAGTGTTGACTAGCCAAACGAAAACAATAGCCCACAAAGCTGAACATACTTTTATCTGTCTATTTACAGAAAAAACTTGTGAAACCCTAAACTAAATCATTCTAAAATAATCTACAATCATGCAAACTATTCTTACTTTTATTCTATGTCCTCAAAACCTAAGACTGCACTCAGTTTTTTCTGCCATGACTACTATTAGTAAAATATGTCCCACTCTCACCTAGTGATCTCACCTCAAAACAAAGAAAATATTTGTAATCAAATAAAAATAATCTCTTCTTTGCATCATCCAATCTACCTGCAGCTCCTACATGCCTGTAGCACACCTCTCCCTTTCTCCCTCCCCATGCATTAATGTTGCCCACCTTAGCAATACATAAATAAACTTCATTTGACCAGGAATCCTCTTCCAGTATTCCCATTTTTCTGTTTCCCTTCACAGAAAATGTCCATACTCACTGTGTCCACTTTCTGTCCTCCATTTTCCCCACCACTCTGCTGAGATGGCTTTTATTAGTCACCTAAGACATTTGTACTGCTAAACCCAAAAGTGTATGCTCAGTCCTCATTTCTAAAGCTTCTCAACAGAACTGCATGAGACTGACAAGGAAGTGCCTCCCCAAACACTTTCATCCAGTTCCCGGACTCCATACTTGTCTCTGTCTCAGTCTTTCTGCAGTCTCCTCATCATTGTTGCATTTCTAAATTTTAGGGGACGCTAGCACTTTGTCCTTGGCCTTCTCGTTTTCTCTTTTCTCTACCTCCCCTCTCTTCCAAGTGATCTCGCCCAGTCTCATTGATTTAAGTGTCATTTCTAGACTGCTAATTCACAAATCTATAATTCTGGCTCTGATGTCCACCTTGAGCTAGATATGCAACCAGCACTTAGATGCTGAATGTTGTTTCACTTAGATGTTGAATAACCACCCTGAACTCAGCCTAATCAAACATTAACTTCCGCATGGACTTCCTAAAGCTATCCCACACCAATTTTTTCTTCTCAGAAAACATTCTGACCATTCACTTGGTTCCTCAGGCCAAAAAGCTAATAGTTGTTTTCCTCAATTCACATTCGAGCCACGTGTACATTCTGTCAATTCAACTCCTACAATGTAGCGGAAATCATATCACTCTTCACCATCTCCATTGCTACATCCTACATCGGGCACCAGAATCTTTTCATCTGGACAAAGGCAGCAGTCCCTTGCTTCCAAACTTGCTCCTGCACAGTCCATTCTTCACACACAGCCAGCAATATTCCTAAATTCATAACAAGAGAGTACCTCCCTCAGGCTGAAACCCTCCAGGAGTTTCCAACTGCTGTTGGAGTGAAACCCAGCTCCTCACTATAGCCAAAGTTACCACATTAGCATTAGTTACCATAGTTACACCATGGAATACATGTCTACCCCTTTGAACCCCTTTCCTTCCCTTATTCCTCTGTTCATCATTCCCCATCCTAGTAGCCTTGTTTCTGTACTTACAAGGCTCATCCCCTCAAGATATTCTCTGTGGAAATCTCAGTGAGGTTTGCAAATGGCTGGTTTCTTCTCAAATGCTTTCTTCAGAGAGACCCTCCTGATGGCTGGGGTCAATTTCTATCATACTGTTAATTTTCATTTTCTTCATAGACCCAATCAGTTCATGAAATTATCTAATTTAATTCATATGAATGTTTGTATTTATTTCTCACCAAATAAGTCTATGGCTTTTGAGAGCATAGAACTCATATTTCTCCACCATCTGCCTGCATCTAAATCAGCACCTGAAACAGAGCAAGCTCTCAATAAAATGCTTGTTGTCTGACAATCTAAATATAATTAAATAACATGCAAAGTTTGTAATTTAGCACCTAATCCTAAGGAATTCACAATTTATAAGACTATTTTACATTCAAATGGTACTTCAGTCTTCTAATTTTCTTGGCCCATTAATATATATATATATTGCAGCCCTAAAAAAGCTAAGAATCATACTCTCCCAGGTAGTTACAACCCAAGAAGAAAATCACATATTTAAAGTGAAATTTACCCTGCATACAAATATATTCATTCCAACCAGGTGCAAACCCTCACATGCTCAGATGCATTTAACATCCCTGAAAGCTGATGTTCCCCATTGAGCCACAGTAACTGTTTAAGAGGTACCAGTTCCTTAAACAAATAGACCATATAATTACTGATTCACTGAACATTTATCATTTCCAAGGCAGTGTATTTCCCTATCCCAATATTCTTCTCCACATAACTTTTTTCATCCTACATTTAAAAACAAAAGTTATGTTTATAAGAATAACAATTAACAATTTTCAAAGATATTAACCCACCCATCTCCATGATACTAGAGCTATGGCTTCTATTTTAAAGCAGCTGTTACCTAGGCCTCTTGCTGTCCAGAATAAACCCTATCAGCCTTACAAACATATGTAAACTCTGTATAGCTCCACCCAACACATCATGTTTGCCTTGAGAGCTCCTGAGCCTCTCTATCTCAGAAACTGGGAATGCCCAATGCCCCACTACCACCACATTGTTGAACTGGCCCCAAGGGCTTAGTTTTCAGCCCCTCTTAACCTTTATATACCTCAGTTGGTCTGTTCTACTACTTACTCTCTGGAAGGCACAGATGGACACGTGTATATGTGCACATACACACGTGCACGCACACACACACACCAAGTGATATCCTTCAGAACTAACCTTCTATACCATCTCTCCCATTAAAAGAGACCTTCTTCTCCCCAGATTAGACCAAAATGAAGATAAATTCCCCACGTTACACCTACGTTCTGACTGGGGTGATATAAGCCAATATTACTGGGCTACTTCATCACCAATAGTTTTAATACTTTTAGAACAAAATATTCACCCTTTTCTGTGAGCTTTCTTGACATCAGTTAGTCATCTTGTGGAAGATAACTATCCACTCAAGATTGCTGGATCAAAGATCCTGAAACTAAAGCCTGGGAACACACTTTAGAGCCTCTACTCTCCTTTGCACTCTCTCCCGTGGTTGCAGATGGTATTTTCCAAATAAGGTCACAACAATGACTTCCATCCCACCTGCTCTTCCTCCAGTGGGATTTTGACATCTCTCTCATCAAGAACTAAGTTCTCTGTCCCCCCTCCTTGCACAGGGACAGGTGGAATCCACAAATAAAATGTGGCAGAAATGATGCTACCTGAGGTAAGGTCATCAAAGGCCATGAAACTCCACTGGTTCTCTGGGATACTCATTCTCAGCACCCAGCCTCCATGCTGTAAGGGACCCAAGCCACCTGCAGCCTGTGGCGAGTCTCACAAAAAGAAGCTTTATGTAGATAAGAACCAAGGCCCCCCAGCTGTCAATCCAATGGCGCTCTCAATCAATAGCCAGCAATAATTCGTCAGCCACACAGTAAGCCATCTTGGAAGGAGAAAATACAATTTTAGTCCTTCTTCTTTAACTGGAGATGATTCACCACTAACAAGCCTTGCATAGTACTAACACTGAAGCTTCACAAACTAAGTGAATTATTGCAGGTTGAATACTTTTTAGGCAAAAAGCAAAGAAACAATAAGTGTGAGACCAGAAGATTTTCAGAGTACAGACTTTTTTTTTTCCCCAGACTTTGGAATATCTTCACATAATGATATGACCCATATCTAAACATGAAGTTCATTTGTTTCATGTACATCTAATACACTTAGCCTGAAAGCGATTTTATGCATTTTCTAGTGTGCCTGTGTTTTAACTACGACGCATCACGTGAGGTCAGGGGTGCAGTTTTCCACTGGTGCTGTCACATTGGCACTCAAAAAGTTTCAGATTTTTTAACATTTCAGATTTCAGATTTTTGGATTATGGATTCTCGAACATATTGTTCTGAGTGCTCTTTCTGGGGCTGATTTGGTATACAGTGAGTGAAAACAAAACAACCGCTGTCTTTCCCACTGCAGGCACGTCCTCCTTATCACACAGATGAGGCAGTGCTTCCTCTGACCACTCTCTCAGTCAGCATGGGGATGTTATGATCCACTTCCCTTACAGTGGGTCAGTGAGCTATTTGTACTTTCAGAGCATGAGCTGAGCTCTGCTATCTTTTCATTTCTACTCCTGCCCTGCATTGTTTAAACCCACAGCTGACGTCACTCTCTTCTCAGGAAGTCACCCTTGTCTCTTCATACATTCAAAGCAGTGGCCAGGTTCATATAAAAACTTAAAACATGCCATCCAGCCAGAAGTGGTGGTGCAAGCCTGTAATCCCAGTAACTCTGGAGGCTGAGATAGGAGGATCTCAAGTTTGAGGATAGCTTCAGCAACTTAGCAAGACCCTATCGCAAAAAAAAAAAAAAAATTAAAAAGGCTGGAGATGTAGCTCAATGGTAAAGCACCACTAGGTTCAATCAACAGTAACAACAACAACAACAAAATTCTATCCTTAGTAGGGGTTGAAAAGAAGGATCATCGAAATTAGAAGGACTCTGTGAGAGTTGTAAATGGGGAGGCGAACTGTGACAAGTCAATCATCAGCAATGCCTCAGGGGCTGAAAACATACCATAGAGTCCAAAGCCAGTCTGATCAGGGTTACAAATGAGTCAGTAAAAACATTCTTGCAAAGTTTGGAGTGGGGGAAGTCAGAACAATATTCTACCTCTAACCAATCCATGAAAAGTGACCTGCAGTTTCAATTGCTATCCCCGGAAGCAATTATATCCAGTAACCATTGGGCTAGTGGCTTAATCTTTCTGAGATTCTATATCTTAATTTAAAAAGTGGAGATGATTATAGCAATACTTTTAAAAAGAGTTTAGATTGTTTTTAAGAGTAAGTAAAATAAAATAGTTAAAGCACCAAGCACCTATAATGGATGATACATTTTGAATTCCCTCCTCCCCCTGGGTAAAATGTAGCCTTCCCAGTCCTAGAATACTAAGCCATTTGTCTCCACATTTTATTTAAAGATTAGCCCAGGCATGCCCTGACTTCCAGGTTTGATCCAATGAGTCTCTTCTAGGCTATAGCTTTAGGGGTCCTGACACCATGCTAAAAACACTCATCAGAAATTGTCTCCTTTCCTATTTTGCCCAGTAGCTGCAATCTTATTTTATCACCAAACAAAACCACATTCTCTTTCTTGGCCGTGTCTAAAGCAATGGGCTTGCCAGTGAGCTCCTCAGAATATATCCCTGCAAAGCAATCCCACCCCAGAGTCAGGGCCTGACTCAACTTGATGGCAGTGACTCTCTTAATGAAAGTCAGGCAGTGAGGCCTTCAGAGAGTCTGTTCCAGTTGAAGCACAGCAGGAGACAGATTGGGTTAATCTTCTATGTGGCTTCTGATTTTCCAGGCTTTAAAGCATAGCAAAACTGAAAATAGCCCATTTTCTCACATTTTCACATAGGCATCCCCTGTTAAGCCAGCTCCTTTCCATAAATGTCACATCTTTAGGGACATGTATTATAGGTAAGCCAGGGAACATTCCAGGGCAGTTTCTTGATCTTCCCTTTCTTCTGAGTCCTATGGAGAATTCTGCAGGTGTTGGTGGTGCCATCCCCTAGCAGATTCTTCCTTCAGACAAAGTGCAACTATGTCTTATACAAAACATTGTAGAAAATCAGGAATAGAAATATGCCAAGTCTGTGGCAGTGTGCACCCTAATAAAAACTCTCTAACCCCTGCCACATCAGCCCAAACGGACCTCTGCTTCCAGGAAAACCTTCCACAAAAGGAGAAACAGTGACAGCTTGTGCTGCATGGAACAGTGATGAGATCCTCCAATAAGAAAGTTGCACAGGGTTGAGAAAACAACTGCCCTTTGATGTAAAATCCTCCTGGATTAAAATCCCAGCTGCTCCAGAGACAAGCTAGATGATTTAGGAAACTCAGCATCAACGTGAATAGAAGGGAGTGGACATGAGCAGGACTCTGAAACCTAGATCCAAGAAGCTCCCAAAAGAAACAGAACAGAGCTTCAAGTAAATTAACTGGGAAAACAATGACCCATAGATCAGTAAAGTGTTCAGCAGGAAGACAGGTGGTCCAGATGCCCCCATGGCAGCTTCACTTCTCTTCCTAGTGAAGGTTTGAATTCAGGAAAGAGAAGATTCAGGAACTGTATTAACAAATTGGGTTGTATTTCTGGAGCAAAGCTGAAGATAACAAAATTGCAAGTTCCTAGCCAGGGTGATAGTTAACTCCCAAGTCTATATTCAGAGACCAGCTGGTCTCAGCGAGAGGACTTCAGGCTTAAAAAGAAGGGAAGTAGCTGCCGTGAACACAGAATGTTGTCTCTACTAGTGTAAATGCACACACACACATACACATCATGAAAATGGGTCAGAACTTCTCTCATAAACAGCTGTGCCTCCCTTACACCCCCATTGCCGAACTTGGACCATAGACCTGATAGCTTCAGTTTGTGTTTGAGAATATTTTTTCCGAAGTGCATGAACCTTAAATTCTAACAAAAAACTTCAGAAATACCCAATGTTCACATATCATTTTTCACATTTCTCTGTATCATTGTCTACAAAAACAGGAAATGGAAGAGAAACTTTATGACAACCATTGGTACTGCTGTCTAATGTCCAGACATCCCACAGATGCCCAGGTGCACACAAGAGAAGGAAGCAGGCGGTCATCAATGCTTAGTAGCAGGGTTAAGTTCTCCTCTGTCAATCTTCAAATTATTTCAGTTATGGGTAGATGAAGTTATTATTCTCAATAATCCCAGAGCAAAAATAGAAAAGAAAGAAAGAAAAGAAAAGAAAAAGAAATTCAGCATAAAAATCCAAGGGCATTGTGTAGCAATAAGTCTTACAAATGGTTATTAGTCTAGGATCAACAGAGAAATGCCTAAATAAATTCAGCAAACACACTTCTATAGAAAAAAACCTCTAGGACTTTTAAATAATAACAGCGGCCCTGATTTAAACAAATAAATCATAGAGTCAGGTAATAAACAATATTGCTCTCAACATCTGCCAAACAAAACATAAAACATATGAAGAGGACTTAAAACAGTATGGGAAATAGGTTTATGTGCTATCCCCAAGTTGAACAGGAATGAGCTCCAGCTGGGGACGTGAGACAGAGAAGTATTTCCTATTCGAGGGATACCAAATTGGAAAGGGGTGGCAGATAGCGAAGGAAGTCATCACAAGTATCACTCATAATTTCTTCTGTTCACCAAAAAGAAATATTAGTAAAGTGAAAAGTACAAGAAGTTGAAATACAGTTGTCCTACCACCTCCGTGGCAGCAAAAAAGAAAGAGTTGGGTAAAGTAAAATGTTCAATGTCAGTGTTAGATTGTGGAAGGCAGGTTTCAAAATTTTTTTTAAAAAAAAGGGCAGTCAGGATTATAAATCATGATACTTTGGGAAGTAAGATAATTCTCAAAATATGCAATTCCCTTTTGCATTTGGAAATGACCCTCATGAGAAAAAAGAGGTCTGGCACTCAATTTAAGAGTCCTGCTGGGGCCCGCAATGGCTGGGAAAAAACACATTGTAGTTCTAAGGGTCTGGCCCTGGAGTTTGGCCAATGGCATTTGAAACCCAGCATACCACTTAACTGAGGGATCATGGACCTGTTAACTAAACTCTGTACATTATAGTTGTCTAATCCATAAAAAGTGAGATGTAACAACTTTTATTTCATCTGATTACTGTGATGATCGAATAAGATAATATACTTAAAGCGCCTGACATCTAGTAAAAGCTCAATAGATTGTGGCTCTTGTTATCTTCAGTACCAGTCTCCATCCTCATTAAAGAAGAGAAGATGAAAAGCCTGGTCTCTTCCCTTAACAATTATCTGCTATATTAAATACCTAAAATGCAATGGGTATTGATTAGTACAACATAGCTACAGTGGCCTCAAACCTTCCCAGGAATCAGATGTGGAATAAGTTATTTTGTCAGTCACATAATCAAACTGTTATCTCAAGGAAACTTTGGATATGCCATTGAGGAGTAATTGATTCAGACTGTAAAAGAAAACACTGAAAGGTGGGAAGGAGGTACATAATAAACATGACATGATGGGCAAAGACTGTAGTAAGCTATGGTTTGCAAACTCCTAAGAGTCTCAGGAAAGGCTTTCTCAGTCATCCTGGGAGCCTGAGGAAGCCCAAGGAAGGGATGAATCCAGAACCAACTGTAGAATATTGATGAATAAAGAAAATCAAATTCTCTATATTCCATTTGCTTCTTCAAGAGCCTGATATTTGGACTCAGAAGAATAGGATTGAACCACCATGAAGGGATCAAAGCCTTAAATTCATTAGGAGAATGAAAAGCACCCATGTTCCCTTGTTTTTAAGTCTCTGGCTAAGAAATTAGAACTCAAGGTACAGAGACAATTGTCAATTGGAATGAACAAGCTTCTGCCAGCGCTTCTTGAGCAACCAACACAAATGAAAAGTTTCTGATATACTGGAAATGGACAAATGCTATTCCAATTTCCAAAGAGCAGAATTCTGCAAACCACAGACAGGGACTTGGCAAAGACAGCAGCTGTCATAAAAAGAAATATAGGAAGGAATCCAAAAAGATGAAAAATATTCCTAAGGAAAAAGGATAAATCAATGTCCAGGGCAAGAATATGACAGACTATGGCTCAAAATTCTTTGTATGCATACCACATGCCAGGTACTATTCCAGGTACTTTTATTTACATGATCTTACTTAATTTCCCAATAGTCAAAGGTATCATTCTATCCACTTTTTATAGATTGGGATACTGACATATAGAGAAGATTAACGAATGAAGAATCTCTGGTCTATTTTAGAATCAAAATCACATATTCAGGATTCTGCCCTTGGAGAATGAGCAGCACCAGGCATTCTGGTGGAATAGGAACATCCCAGACTCTAAGAAGGAGTCAGACACAGAGGCTGGAAAGGAAATCACACTTGTCATGTCCCAGACAATGTGGTAGCCAGTGAAGTTCTATGAAGGAGACATTGTGGCCAGACCCTTTTATGACTTTTTTCCAGTTCATATGCTCCTTTTCTGAGAACTACCACTCTACTTACGGAGAAACACCTGTGCACTCCTATTGGACATATGGACCAATCTGAGCACATGAGTTTTCTCTTCCAGGAGTTGGGGATTCAGACATATTAGTCAGTCTCTGCTGTGCATTTGCACCAGGAAGTAATGAGGAACTAAGCTGAACATGGTCATTTTGGGTCACAATAAATATGCACAAAAGAGTAGAGAATGCATGGATAACAGAGAAGCACACAGGTAAGACCAGGCACCCCTGAAGAAACAAAGAATAACTGGCTCTAGATTTCCTTTCAGTTCTTGACTCTAGTCTCCTGCAGAGAAATGTATATATACATATACGGAGATGTGATGTAGATAATGATATAGACATGTGTCTTGCTGATGGATGTGCCTGCAGTATCAATCCTTATAAAACTTTACCTTCAGTGAGTAAACTAGCCTGAGTTCAGGAAGATAGTTACCAAAATGCCTGGTTTTGATAGCTGTGCATTGCTCTGACATATATACTCTCTTCCTGAAACATGAGCCGCCGATATATGACAGAGTCTTGTCAGATGTACCCAGCACATGGACCATGAGTATTTCCCACTTCAACTGAGAGAAAATAAAATTAAAAGAAAATGAACTGCACATCTAAGAGAATTTAGAAACTAGAAAGAAAAATGAATACAATGGAGATAGTGGTTATTTATTTGTTTCTTCTACTTAAAGATCTTAATCTCTTAGGAGAATGGAGACCAACGTATCAGGAAAGGTGAAGTTAACATACAACTCCGTCTCATGCCTCATACCTTTACATAAAAGAATGTCTGAATCATGGACCAGGATAGAGGAAATTTTATAAGGATTTTGTACATAATTTTATAAGGAAGAATAAAAGCAGACATAACAACTGGATTGCAGATGATGATAGGCAGAATTATCAGAAGATGAAAACTTCACCAAAAAAGTAGGCTGCTGAAAAGCAAGATTCCACCACACATGACACAGAGAGGGTTCTCAGATAAAAATAACAGGTAAGGAAGTGAAGATGAAAATATATTGTCATTTTGGGAAAATGGCACCATGACAGAATTCATACAAGGCCCCTTCTCCCTTTTTCCTCTTAAAATATCCATGACATTTTCTGTCAAAGGGTAAAAAAAAAAATCTACATTAACACCCAAAATGTTTGACAAGAATTTTGAACACATTTCATATTCTACAGCAAATGCATACTCTGGAAAAAAATTGGAAAGAATTAAAAGTTGGCACCAGCTGCCAACCCAAACCCAGACCCCTGTATCATAAGGGACATAGAGGTCAAGAGATGAGCCTGGTATGACCTAAGACCTCAGATGCACAACTGGGCCAGACTTCAGAATCCACATAACAGTAGACTTAGAATTCAAGCCATGAGCCATTTGTACTCTATTTCCTCTCATCTGAGAGGCTGAATGGCAAAGATACCAACTGGCCTGAGCCCCAACCTCAGAACTCAGAGTCAGATAGAATTCCAATTACAAAAATGCAGTTTTTTTAAAAAAAAAATCTCATTACAGTAGAAAGAAACTCTCTCTCATGAGCTATATTCCATATTTGGAAGTATTTGATATCCTGAAAAATAGGAAGATAGAAATACTACACTTCTTAAGTTTGTCATGGATATCAAACCCTAACTCTAGAAGCAATATTAATAACTATCTTTCTGCTATGAGTCAAAACTGAGACTATAAATTTCAGCAGCCTCAAGAAACCAACATCATTCAGTCCTGGTTGGGTATGAAGATTAAGAAAGCCCTTTTAACTGAGCACTTTTGTGCATGCCTGTAATCCCAGGGGCTCAGTAAACTGAGGCAGGAGGACCACAAGTTCAAAGCCAGCCTCAGCAACTTAGCAAAACCCTGTCTCAAAAATAAAAAGGGCTGGGGATGTGGCTCAGTGGTTATGAGTTCACCCCTGAGTTCAATCACTGGTACCAAAACAAACAAAAAATCACACTCCTTCAACAATGACCCAATCCCAAACCCAGGACTAGGAAAATTCATTCTTCCAATGGATAAGCAATAAAAACAAAACTTTGAAATAGCCTCTAAGAAAACCTGATCTCTGAGAAAATTTAAGCAAACAATATCAGAAGGAGTTATGTCTTTAGTATCTTTGAACAAAGAATAGGATAAACTTGAATGTCATTATGGAATAATTTGAATCATCATTAGAAGTGGTTAATAATAAAATTGATGTTGCAGAAAAATGAATTAGTAAAATAGAAAATAGGCTTAGGAAACATAAAGAATGTCAAAGAAATTATCACTATGGGAAAGAATATGAATAAATATTTCTTATATCTATATTAGCCTGACTCCTCTGGCTGCAAGGATACAAACATGAAGAAACCATTTACACCTGCCCTCAAGGTAGTCACAGCCCAGTGAGGAAGGCAAAGGAACAAACAGAGAATCTAGATGTCATTAACTGATATCAACTCACTACTCCAGAATCACAAAAATATAATTTATCTTACAGTGTCCATAGAAGGTGTACAAGAGAAAAGATGATACACAGACTGAGAATCTGAGAATACTTTGCAAAGAAGAAATTGTGCAAGCTTTATTCTCAGGACACACATTAATATATCCAAAAGTCTGGAAAAGTAAGCATTAATCTCCTAAATAACAAGATAAAAATTAAGAGAGAGTCTATTCTAAGGGGGAGATGAAATTTATAAAACTACATATCATAATATGAGTTAAGAACAGTTATACACAGAGAGAAAAATGGATGCCTTTAATATTCTTCCATTTTAAATAATACCATGTCTGCACTAGGAGAGGCAGTGGTTGATGAACTATTGAGAAGGAAAAAATATAGAGGAAATACTACAAGACAAATAAAAAAGACTGTAAAATCTAATCAAGAGATAAAAATCATTTTTAAAATTATAGAAGGCCTCTCCTTTCATATCTTGGTTGCATAAGTAAAACTTTTCATGGTCAAAATGTACTTTACTACATTATTAACTACTAAAGTAGAAAGACAGTCAAGAAAAGAAAAGATCTAAGAACAAAAGAACATCCTGAAAATAAACAAAATGTGGAATTACTGTGATCCATAATTCAACAGAGGAGTTACACTTTCAGCTACACTAGACTAAGTACAGTTCACCCTGTCTCTCCCACTGAATGCAGCCATAAAACCTGGACAAAATTCATGGAGTAATTACTTCAGGAGTCTGAAAAGTAAATAATAGCAGACAGCTTAGGAAAGACGACCAGAATTTAAAGTACCACCAAATTGGTGGTAAATTTACCATTTTTCTCCCTCTGGCATTTCCTTAGCCTGAAAACACAATGTGAAATCCAGAACTGAGCACCAAGATATAGAAAGAACTCCAAGGGAAGTACTCTTGGGTTAATGCCCCCCACCTATTTTCTTGGGTTCCAGACCCCAAGCAAACTCCTGGAGGAGGCAGGAGTGATGAAAATGGTAGCCCAGAGATACCCAAACTCTGGAGGAAGGGCACCATCTCTACAATCCATGGAGCTCCAGTCCCAAGAGGGTGAGTCAAAACCCTATTGATATTTTTCTCTCCCTCACTTTTCTCACAGCTTATTTCTGGATGCAGAAGCAGCTACAAAAGCATAACAGAGACAGATAACAGAAGTCCTAGCTTTCTGGCCTAAGAGTTAAAAATAGAAGTTCTGAGAAATTAGAGAGTTAACAGGCAGGAAATCACAGAGAGTAAAGAGCTCAGGAAAAAAAAAATTACACCATGAAGTTTTTTTAAATGAATTTCTGGACTCACCCCAAAGGTAGATGTGGGTGGACTGATTTAATCAGCACAGCAAAGACTAAGACTGGGACTAATAAATAGATTATAGTTCAGGGCTCAAACCATGGGTGGTACAAACACACAGGACAGCTCCATAACATTGTAAAGGGTTTGAGAACTGAATTAACTTTGGAATCACAGACCCCAGAAGGTGGGTTGGAATGTGAAGCCTGAAACTAAACACATACTAAAACAAATATAACATTCCTATAAGATGTTTTAAAGTCTCAGAAGCTCATAATATAATATGAAAAATGACCAGGATAAAATCCAAATTATTCAGTATATGAAAAACCAGAAAAATCTCAATTAACATGGGGAAAAAAATCAACAGATGCTAAAAGCAAGACAAAAGATGTTTAAATTATCTGATAAATAAAATAAAATGCTTGCCATAAAAATGTTGCACCAAGCAATTTCTAACAGTCATGAAACAAATGAAAATTCAAAACAAGAAATAGAAGATATAAAGAAGAATTGAATGGAAATATTAGAACTGAAAAATACAATAACTTCAAATTAAAAAAAAAAAAACTTACTACATATTCTCAATACTAGACTGGAGATGACGGAGAAAAGAACACATAAACTCAAAAATGGTCCAGTTAAAAATTATCCAGTCTAAATCACAGACAGAATATAAATTTTAAAAAAATATAACAGAGCCTCAAGAACATGTGGGATAATAACAAAAGTTCTGGCATGTGTCAACAGAGTTCCAAGAAAGATGATTATAGACATGAAAGCCATTTTAAGAATTAATGACTAAAAACATACTATTTAGCAAAAGACATAAATTTACATATTCAAAATGTTCAACAACTCTCAAACAGGATAAACCCAAAGTAGAATAAATAAATTAAATTAAAAAAATAAACTCAAAGAAATCCACGGTCTGAAACATGTAATCAAACTACTAAGAACTAAAGGCAATGTGGGGGGGCTTGAAACAGACAAGACAAGCAGTACCTAGCCTAGAGGGGAACAGTGATTCAAATGACTGGATTTCTCATTAGAAACCAGGGAGGCTGGAGTGGCACAATTTTTTTAGGCATTGTAAAGAAAGAGCCCAGAATTCTATATCTAGTGAAAACTGTCTTCGGTAATATAGATGAAATTAAAACATTCTTAGACAAAAGAAATCCAAGAGAATTCTTAGCCAGGAGACCTACTTTAGGAAAAAAATGTTAATGAAAATTCTTCAAATGGAGGTAAAATAATACCTAAAAGAAAATTGGACTCTACAGAATGAAAGAAGAAAATAAAATGGTTTCTGGATAAATATAATAGAGTATCTCCTCTTGAGATCCTTAAAACTTGTTTCATGGTTGAAAGATAAAATCATAACATTGTATCATCAGATTTCAGTGCATAGGGCAGTAATACATAACAATTACAATATCAAGGAGGAGAGTAAAGAGATATATATTGTATAATTTTCATATTCCATAGGAGGTTGATAAAATATTAATTCTAATTAGATTGTGACAGTTATACAATCCCCTAAAGCAATCACTCAAAAAACTTGTAAGATTTTGTAGCCAAACACTCAGGAGGTAAACAAAATAGAGTACTAAAAAAAATGTTCAGGCAACACAAAAGAAAGCAGGAAATAAGGAACAAAGGAAATGAAAGGAACAAATAATAAAATGATTACATTTAGAGCCCAAACATACAATAATTACATTAAATGTAAGTAGCCTAAGAATACAATTAAAAGACAGATTATCATGAAACACAACATAACAATATGCTGTACGTGTGTAACTCCTCTCAAATTTAATGCTTTAGGCAGGGTGAAAAGAAAAGGATAGGAAAAGATATGCAAACTCTTATAACATATATTGGAGTACTTATATTCATATCAGACAAAGCACGTTTCAAAACTACCAGAAAAAGAATTTTACATAATGAAACAAAGATAAATTTGCCATGAAGACATAACAACCTGAAATATGCATGAACCTCACAAAAGAGCTCCAACATACAGGACATAAAAACAGAGAACTGAAATAGAAATTGACAAACTTCAGACTGAGATTTTAATATTCCTCCCTCAATAATAGTGAAATTAATAGAAAATTAGCAAGGATGTGGAGGAACCCAACATCATCAACCAACAAGACCTAATTAACATACAGAGAACACTCCAACAACAGAATACACATTTTCTTCAAATTTGCAAGAAACATTCACCAAAACGAACTATATCCTAGATCATAAAACAAACCTTAACAATGTTTAAGTGCTTTTATTAGTGTGTTACTGTTATACATAATAGTGGAATTCATTTGACATAATCACACATGCATAGAATATAATTTGCTCCATATCAGTCCCCAGTGTTTCCCCTTTCCTCCCCTCCCTGCCACTATTCCCTCAAATCATACAAAGTAGATTATCTAAACATAATGGAGTTAAAGTAGAAATCCATAATAGACAAATAACATCACAATCTCCAAACACTCAGAAATTAAATAATTCACTTATAACACCAGGCAAGCATCAGAAGAGTGAAAAGCAGTAGGAACTTACTAAAGATAGGGTGAAGAGCATAGAGAGAGCCCCTCTGAGCCCAGATGCACAGAGATCCTCAAACTGAAGGTAAAGCAGAAACAATGACAAAGGTGTCCAGTTCCCAGACACCACTCTATACATAAGGTGTCACTGTAGAAATTTGAAGATAGTACTACATTGAAGGTAACCAGAGCAAGAACTCAAACAGTTTAGTTTGTGAATATGTTAACTATCTGTACTTCTATGAAGATAGTAATCAAAAGAAAGCTGGATAAGCTATATTAATATCAAACAAAGTAGGTTTTAGGAAAAGGAATGTTACCAGAAATGAAGAGGGACATTTCATGATGATAAAGGGATCAGTTCATTAAAAAGCACATTACTATCCTAAACACGTATGCAACTAAAAACAGCATCAAAATAAATAACACAAAAACTGGTATAACTAGAGGTTCCATAAGAAAATTCACAATTTCTGTGGAAGACCTAGAAATTCTCTCTTAATAATTAATAGAACAAATAGACTGAAAATGAGGATACATAAAAACATTAGCAATTGACCTGACCTAACTAACATTTAGAGAACACTTTCACTGATGATTGCAGCATATGATGTTTTTCTTCAAGTGTGCAGGCAACATTCACTATGTTAAACTATATTCCAGACCATAAAATATATCTCAACAAATTTAAAATAATTCCATACAAAGTATGTTTTCTTATAACAAGAGAATTAAACCAGAAAGAGAGCTGGAAAATATCCAAACATCAGGAAATTCAAAAACACTTACCTAACCCATGGGTTACATAAAAAAGTCATAAGAGAAATCAGCAAATATTATAATTTGAATGAAAATGAAAGTACAGGATACTCAAACTTGTGAGATGTAGTGCTTGGAAATAAAGTCTAGCACTAAATGCTTATATTAGAAAAGAGATATGCTAGCTAGTCATGGTGGTGCACACCTGTAATCCCAGAGGCTTGAGAGGCTGAGACAGGAGGATTGTGAGTTCAAAGCCAGCCTCAGCAATTTAGCAAGGCCCTAAGTAACTTAGCGAGATCTTGTCTCAAAATAAAATATTGAAAAGGGCTGGTGATATGGCTCTGTGGTTAAGCATCCCTGGGTTCAATCCCTGGTACCAAAAGAAAAGGAAATACTTGTGCCAGGTATTAATTTATTGCATCTCTTCTCCTTATTTTCTCTTTGGTATATGTGCTGCTTTAATAGAAAGATTTAATGTTAACATCTTCCCTTGAAAATAAGCACAAAGTTAAGTTTTCTCAGTAGAAGACACTAGAGGGACATTGCCTGAGGAAGGAGCTCTCCTGGGGTTTCCAGCTGGTGCACAGGAGAAGGTAAAAGTGAGGGTCAGGGATGTATGAATGAGAAGATAGCTGCAGAGTGCTGTCCCATCTACAAGAAATGTGTGATCACTCGCAAACTTGCAGCCTCAGCCTAGTGATCACATTGCTGCTTGCTCCTTGATACAAAAACATACGCCTTTAGGTTTCTTGCCTGCCACAAAACCTGAAGGCTTCCTGCCAGCTGCCAGGGTCTCCTACCTGTATCAATGCCTGAAGACACCCTCCCCCCTGCCATTTCCAGTGTAGCCTACCTGCACCCCAAGATGTTCCTCTGCAGCCCCTACATAGCTTACCAATACCCTAGAAATTTCCCAGGCCCATGTCCGATCAATACCACAGCTGCTGATTGCCCCTAGCCACTAAAGAGGTTTGTCTCCTGCTTTCCTGGTTACTTGAGGCCAGCTCTTGTTCGACCAAGCCACCAAAATCCTCTGCTGTCTTATCTACAGAGTTACAATTCCTGCATTGAAATCTGAACACTTTCTAAGTTAGTCTTTGCTTGGTGTAGTGAGTACAGGAAATTTGAGACTGGTCAAGTAAAAAGGCAAGACTATAGGTGGCAGTAACATAGAATGAGCTTTATTTGGATGTTGCTTTGACCATTTGTATGAAAAGAGAATCTTCTTCCTCCAAACAGGTAGAGGGCAAAGAATCCCATGGGGAGAGAAGAAACAGAGAGGGTGCTTACCTGTCTAGGTAACTTCATTTAGCAGCAAGAAGGGGGCTCTCTAGATCAGAGGGCTTAAAAGGTCAGCAACAGCTTGTGGTCTTTTAAGCAGCACGGTTTATCTTATCAATGATTAGCAGATGATGCATGCAGTTTTGTGGGATATACAAAGCAAGTGGTGAGCACTGAATAGCTAAAAATATGCTCATTTGGGATATATGTAAAGCAATTGGATATGTAAAATTTAATTTGATGCCAGTTAAGCTGATGGTTTCAGACTCCTCTACCAAGGTGAAAAAGATAGGAGCCAACACACAGGGACTGATTATGGCTCAGACACAGAATAATTGGGCTTTATAACTCTCAACTCTATTGTATAATATGGAGTTTCCATATACCTAGTAGTTCCTTATTTTAGTATAATAACTTTTACATTACACTTGCCCTGTTTAACCTACTACATGGTTTCTACCTCCTGATCAAACCTGGAGTGATTTAAGAACACAGTTTCCAAATCAGTGATCAAGTTTCTACTTTAAGAATCTAGTTTAAAAAAGAGAAGATTAAAGCTCAAAATATACACAGAGGAGTAAATAATAAAGTAAGAGCAGACACCAATATTTTTGAAAGAAGAGCACTGAAACCAAAATCTAGCTGAACAATAAAATTGATAAACTCCTATCCAGACCCATCAAGAATTAAAAAAAAAACACATAAAACACAAATTATCAGTAACAGAATGAAGAGAAATTATCCCAAGTGCTACAGAGATGAAAAAATAGTAAGAAAATATTACAAATAAGTTTAAACCAAAGAATTCAACAATTTAATGAAATGAACAAATTCCTTGAAAAACATCAAAACAAAGATTACTCAAGGGCTGGAGCGGTGACTCAGTGGCAGAGCGCTTGCCTGGCATGTGCGAGGCACTGGGTTCGATTCTCAGCACCACATACAAATAAATAAAATAAAGGTTCATTAACAACTAAAAAAAAATTTAAAAAAAAGATTACTCAAAAAATAGATAAAATAGTCTTATAATAAAAGTCTAAAATAGTTTAATAAATAGTAAAAAAAAAATAATAAAATAGCACTTTAAAAATGGGACCCATAATTATAAAAGTTTCTACAAAGAAAATTATAAACCATCAGGCCCATAAGGCTTCACTGGTGAATTCTTACCCATTCTTTAAGGAAGAAATAATACCAGTTCTATACAAATGTTTCTAGAAAGCCAAAGATGAAATATTCATTTTTATATGGCCACAATTATACTAATACCAAATTCAGAAAATATATTAGAGGAAAAGAAAACTATAGACTAGTGTCCCTCATAAACATAGACTTCCTCTAAAATTTTCAAACCATATTAGCAAAAAAACAAAAAATCTAATGATAAAAAAATCCACATGACCAAATGTGGTTTATCTTGCAAATGGAAAAGTTGATTCACTGTCAGAAAATTCATCAACGTAGTTCACCATATAAATAGACTATGAAGAAAATATTATAAAAGAGATACAAAATTTGATCAAATGCAGATTTCACACATCCACACATGCATAAAATACACAGCTAATACCACATTTAATGGTGAAAGGAGACTCAATGTCTCCCCCTTCCCCATCTCACTCCCCGAGTTTAGATGAAAGGCAAGGATATCCACTGTCAGTGCTCCTATTTAACAACATACTGAGGGGGGAGCATAGCTAGTGTATTAAGGCAAGAAAAACATAATAACATAATAAGCTGAAAGGAAAAGAAAAGCTTTTTTCAATTTAATGAAGACAGGATTATCTACCTAGAAATTCAAAAGAATTTACAAAAACAAAAAAGCTCATAAGAATAAGTAACTTTAGCAAGACCATGGAATAAAAAGGCAATGTAAAAAAATCTAGCAATAAACAAATGGAAATTACCATAAAATAACACAAAAATATAAAACACTTAGGTATAAGTCTAAGAAGATATGTGCAAAATATGTAGAATGAACATTATAAAATACTGATGAAACATATCAGAAGTTCTTAATAAATGGAAGAACACACTTTTAGACAAGACTGGAAGTTTCAATATTTTGAAACTATCACTTCTCTTCATATTCTTCTATAAATTTAAAGTTATACCAATAAAAATTCCAGGTAGACTGTTTGGTTTTTGTTTTTAAGAAACCAGCAGCCTTATTGTAATATGAACAAAGCACTATAATAAGTCAATGATGAACAAGAGAAAAAAAAGTTGGTAAATTATACTATCTTATTTCAAAGTTTACTGCAAACCTATAGTAATCAAGACAGCTTGGTACTGGTGGAAGAACAAACACATACATTAATGAATCACAACAGTGAGCCCAGAAATAAAAAGCAGATCAAAATACGTATGAAATATGCATTTCAACAATTGTTAGAACTATATGGAGAAATGGACAGGTCTGTTAGAGTTATAGACTTCAACGTACCTCTATCATTAATGGATGATCAGCTGATAGAAAATCAGTAAGAACAGAATTGAGCTATCAACTGGATTCATTGAAATTTATAGACTGCTCCATCCAACAAAGCAGAACACACATTCTTCTCAAGCTCATGGGCAACAGTCATCAAGATTGAGCACATTCATGGCCATGAAGCACAAGTCAACACTTAAAGGAATAGAAGTCATGTGAAATATGCTTTCAGAGCATTAAACTAGAGATCAATAATAGAATAACAGCTAGGAAACCCCCAGTGTTTGGAGATTAAACAATGAACTTCTAAATAGCATGTTCAAAGAAGATATCTCAAGAGAAATGTAAAAGCTTTTGAACTAAATGAAAATGAAAATGCAACTTACCAAAACGTGTAAGCAACAAAAACAGTGCTTAGAGGGAAATTTATACTATTGAGTGCATCTATCAGAAACAAAGAACTAAAGGTGATAAGCTAAGATTTTAGTCAACCAGAGAATAAGAGCAACATAAATGTAGAGCAGGTAGAAGAAAATAAATAATAAAATTGTAAGTGGAAATCAGTAGAATTGAAGAGCAATGTAAATGTAGAACAAGCAGAAGAAAAATATAATAAAAACTGGAAGTAGAAATCAGTAGAATTGAAGAATGTAACATAATACAGAAAATGCAAAAAGAAACCTGAATTCTCATAAAATGTATGAACTCAGTCAAGCTAACCAAGAATAAAAGGAAAGATATAAATTATTAATATCATAAATGAAGGAAATGCCATCATTACTGATCCCATAGACAACAAAATAAAAAGAAAGGAAACAGAAAGCCCCAGTTCTGCTCCAGAGTTCCTGTGGACCCAGTGGGAGTGCAACACAGGACCCAAAACCACCCTTAGGGAACTACACAGGTGCCCAGCTAAGGGCAGACCTGAGACTGGTAGCTGCCAGCCACAAGGGAGCCCACATCCACAGTAAGGGTCGCACATAGAGATTCCTGCATGAGACCCTGCCCAAGTGAGGCCTGGGCACACCCCCTCCCCCCAGTTCTGCTCCAGAGTTCCTGCAGACCTGGCGAGAGCACAAGAGAGGGCCCAAAACCACCCTCAGGGACTGCCACAGGAGCCCACTGCCCACTTGAGGACTGCCATGGGAGCCCACTGCCCACTTGAGATACATCCACTACCGCTGCCACAAACTTTAGTGGTCGTAGTGTCCAACCGGGGACACCTGCTGAGGACCAGAAGTAACTCCAAGGTGAGATACAGGTAATCTGTAGTGTCAATACAAGATTATAGGATAGAAGCCACAATACCTCAGATAAGCATTGCAAGAAAGGAAGATACACAATCAACATGAAAAAACAAGGGAAGAAAGTGCCCCAAATACACCTTGATACCACAGTAATAGAATCCATTCATAGCACAGTTGATGATATGTCAAAGAATTCAGAATGTACATAATTAAAATGATCTGTGAATTAAAGAATGACATAAGTGAGCGAATACAGGCAAAAATTGATCAATCCAACAAACAAATAGGAGAGCAAATAAAGGCAATCATTGATCACTCTAACAAAGAGATAAGAGAGCAAATATAAGTAGCAAAAGATTACTTTAAGAAAGAGCTAGAGATTGTGATAAAAAAATAATCAGAAATTCTTGAAATGAAGGAAACAATAAACCAAATAAAAAACTCAATAGAAAGCATCACCAGCAGACTAGATCACCTGGAAGACAGAACCTTGGATAATGAAGACAAAATATACAATCTTGAAAATAAACTTGACCATACAGTGAAGATGGTAAGAAAATCATGAACAGAACATATAAGAGTTATAGGACAGCATCAAAAGGCCAAATCTAAGATTTATTGGGATAGAAGAAGGTGCAGAATTTCAAATCAAAGGAATGCACAATCTCTTCAATGAAATAATATGAGAAAATTTCCTAAACATGAAAAATGAATTGGAAAATCAAATACAAGAGCTTACAGTTCACCAAATGTACAAAATTTCAACAAATCTACACATTATAATGAAAATGCCCAACATACAGAATAAGAATAGAATTTTAAAGGAGGTGAATCAGATTACATATAGGGGGAGACCAATTCGGATCTCAGCAGATTTTTTAAAAACAGACCCTAAAAGCCAGGAGATCATGGAACAATATATATCAAACTCTGAAAGACAATGGATGCCAACAAAGAATCTTATATCCAGTAAAATTGAGCTTCAGATTGGTGATGAAATAAAAACATTCCATGATAAGCAAAAGTTAAAAGAATTTACAGCAAGAAAGCCTGTACTAAAAAACATTCTCGGCAAAATATTCCAGGAGGAATAAATGACAACCAACAATGAAAATATGCAAAGAGAGGAACTACACTAAAAAAGGGGGGGGGGACAATCAAAGGAGAAACCAAGTCAAGGTAAAAATGAAAAATAAACCAAAATGACCAGGACTACAAATCATATTTCAATAATAACCCTGAATGTAAATGGCCTAAATGCACCAATTAAAAGACATAGACTGACAAACTGGATAAAAAAAAAAGGCCCAACAATATGCTGTCTTCAAGAGACTCATCTTACAGGAAAAGACATCCACAGACTGAAAGTGAAAGGATGGGAAAAAACGTATCACTCACATAGACCCCACAAAAAAGCAGGAGTTTCCATCCTTATATTAGTTAAAGTGGACTTCAAACCAAAACTGGTCAAAAGAGATAAAGAAAGGCATTTCATACTTCTTCAGGCAATCATATGTCAACAAGACATAACAATCATAAATATCTATGCCCCAAACAATGAGGCTTCTACGTATAACAAACAAATCCTTCTCAAATACAAGAATCAAATAGACCACAACACAATAATACTTGGAGACTTTAAAACAGCTCTCTCATCACTGGATAGATCTTCCAAACAAAAACTAAATAAAGAAACCATAGAACTCAATGAAACTATCAGTAATTTAGACTTAACAGACATATAGTGTTCCATCCATCAATGAGTGAATACACTTTTTTCTTAGCAGCACATGGATCCTTTTCCAAAATAGATCATATGTTATATCACAAAGCAAGCCTTGGCAAATACAAAAAATAGAGATACTCCTCTGCATCCTATCTGACCACAATGGAATAAACTTACAAATCAGTGACAGATTAAAAAATATAAACTACTCCAATACCTGGAAACTTAATAATATGCTATTGAACAATGCATGGATAACAGAAGACATCAGGGAAGAGATAAAAAAAATTCTTAGAGGTAAATGAAAACTCTGATACAATATATCGAAATCTCTGGGCCACCATGAAGGCAGTGCTAAGAGGAAAATTCATTGCATTAAGCTCATTTATTAAAAGAAGTAAAAGTCAACAAATAAATGACTTGACTCTTCATTTCAAAGCCTTAGAAAAGGAAGAACAAATCAACACCAAAAGAAGTAGAAGACAAGAAATAATCAAAATCAGGGCTGAAATCAATAAAATTGAAACAAAAGAAACAATTCAAAAAATTGACAAAACAAAAAGCTAGCTCTTTGAAAAAATAAACAAAATTGACAAACCCTTAGCTACTCTAATGAAGAGGAGGAGGAAGAAAACCCAAATTACCAACATTCGTGATGAAAAAGGAAATATCGCAACACACACTACTGAAATAGAAGATAATTAGAAACTATTTTGAAAATTTATACTCCAGTAAAATAGAAAACCCTGAAGACACTGACAAATTTCTAGAGGCATATGACCTGCCCAAACTGAACCAAGAGGACATACATAACTTAAACAGATCAATTTCGAGCAAGGAAATAGAAGATGCCATCAAGAGCCTGCCAACCAAGAAAAGCCCAGGTCCAGATGGATTTTCAGCCGAGTTCTACAAGACCTACTAAGAAGAACTAATTCCAATATTTCTCAAATTATTCCATGAAATAGAAAGGGAAGGAACCCTTCCAAACTCATTCTATGAGGCAAGTATCACCCTGATTCCAAAACCAGACAGAGACACATCAAAGAAAGAAAACTTCAGACCAATATCCCTGATGAACATAGATGCAAAAATCCTCAATAAAATTCTGGCAAATAGCATACAAAAGTATATCAAAAAAATAGTGTACCATGATCAAGTGGGGGTCATTCCAGGGATGCAAGGTTGGTTCAACATACGGATATCAATAAATGTAATTCATCACATCAATAGACTTCAAGATAAGAATCATAAGATTTTTTCAATTGATGCAGAGAAAGCATTTGACAAAATACAGCACCTTCTATGTTCAAAACACTAGAAAAACTGGTAGGAACATACCTCAACTTTGTAAAAGCTATCTATGCTAAACCCAAGGCCAACATCATCCTATATGGAGAAAAAATGGAAACATCCCTCTAAAAATGGGAACAAGACAAGGATGGCCTCTTTCACCACTGCTATTCAACATAGTCCTTGAAACACTAGCCAGAGCAATTAGACAGATGAAAGAAATTAAAGGGATATGAATAGAAAAAGAGGAACTCAAACTATCCTTTTTTGCAGATGATAAAATTCTATACTTAGAGGATCCAAAAAGTTCTACCAGAAAACTTCTAGAATTAATAAATGAATTCAGCAAAGTATCAGGATATGAAATCACCACCCATAAATCAATTGCATTTCTATACATCAGTGATAAACCCTCTGAAAGAGAAATTAGGAAAACTATCCCATTCACAATAACCTCAAAAAATAAAATACTTGGGAATCAATTTAACAAAAGAGGTGAAAGACCTCTACAATGCAAACTACAAGACACTGAAGAAAGAAATTGAAGAAGACCTTAGAAGATGGAAAAATCTCCCATGCTCCTGGATAGGCAGATCAATATTGTCAAAATGGCCAAAGCACAATACAGATTCAATGTGATTCCAATTAAAATCCCAACATCATTTCTTATAGAAATAGAAAAGGCAATTGTGAAATTCATGTGGAAGACTAAGAGACCCAGAATAGCCAAAGCAATCCTCAGTAAGAAGAGGGAAGCAGGAGGCATCACAATACCAGACCTTAAACTATACTACAAAGCTATAAGAACAAAAACAGCATGGTACTGGCACCAAAATAGACATGTAGACCAATGGTACAGAATAGAAGACACAGAGACGAGCCCACATAAATACAGTTATCTTATACAAGACAAAGGAGCCAAACATGTACACAGGAGAAAAGATAGCCTGTTCAACAAATGGTGCTGGGAAAACTGGAAATCCATATGCAGCAAAATGAAACTAAACCCCTATCTCTCACAATGCACAAAATTCAACTCAAAGTGGATCAAGGATCTAGGCATTAGACCAGAGGCCCAACGCCTAATAGAAGAAAAAATAGGCCAAAATCTTCATCATGTCGGATTAGGACCATACTTCCTTAACAAGACTCCTACAGCACAGGAAGTAAAATCAAGAATCAACAAATGGGATGAATTCAAACTAAAAATCTTCTTCTCAGCAAAAGAAACAATCAATGAAGTGAACAGAGAGCCTACATTCTGGGAACCAATCTTTGCCACACACATCTGATAAAGCATTGATCTCCAGGATATATAAAGAACTCAAAAAGCTTAACACCAAAAAAACTAACAACCCAATCAATAAATGGGCTAAGGAGCTAAACAGAAACTTCTCAGAAGATGATATACAATTGATTATTAGACATATGAAAAAATGTTCAACATCTCTAGCAATTAGAAAAATGCAAATCAAAACTACTTTAACATTTCATCTCACACCAGTCAGAATGACAATTATCAAGAATATAAACAACAATAAGTGTTGTTGAGGATGTAGGGGAAAAGGCACACTTTGCTGGTGGGACTGCAAATTGGTACAACCAATCTGGAAAGTAGTATGGAGATTCCTTAGAAAACTTGGAATGGAACCACCATTTGACCCAGCTATCCCACTCCTTGGTCTATACCCAAAAGATTTAAAAACAGCATACTACAGTGACACAGCCACTTCAGTTTTTATAGTAGCTCAATTCACAATAGCTAAACTGTGGAACCAACCTAGAAGCCCTTCAATAGATAACTGGATAAAGAAACTGTGGTATATATACACAATGGAATATTACTCAGCAAAAAAAGAGAATAAAATTATGGCATTTGCAGGTAAATGGATGGAGTTGGAAAATATCATGCTAAGCGAAGTAAGCCAATCCCAAAAAACCAAATGCCAAATGTTCTCTCTGATAAGTGGATGCTGATCCATAACGAGAGAGGTAACACGGGAAGAATGGAGGAACTTTGGTCAAAGGGGAGGGTTAGAGGAGGGGGCATGGGGGCAGGAAAGATGGTGGAAGGAGATGGACATCATAGTTCTAGCTTCATGCATGACTGCATGTATGATGTGATTCTACATCATGTACAACCAGCAAAATAAAAATCTGTGCTCCATCTGTATACAATGAATCAAAATGCATTCTGCTATCATGTATACCTAAGTAGAATAAATTTTAAAAAATAAAGGAAACTATAATAAGTTATTGAATCTTGAGGTATCAATTTCAACTTAAGCCCTTCAAAATTCTCGAAAATCCTTGGGTGTTTCCCTTTTCCCAGGATATAGTCACTAGAGGAAATAGTTATAGCCCCTTTGGGAAGAATATAGGGTTGATTACAGTGCCTACTTGTAGTGTTTTGCTATCCTTTCTCTGGGGTTCTGACCAAAAGTCTTAGATCCGAAAATGGACTCAGGTACAGAATCTTAGAAAAGATCGGGTTTTGTTTTGTTTTTTATCAGCGCAACCACCCTTAGGCTTCCTGCTTCTCTGGTTTTGACTTCTGATTATAGAGGTGAGGCAATATCGTCTTTGGCCGTCCAACTATTTTGACCCTGGAAATGTAATGTTCTACTAATCCACAAATTTAGGCAGATCAGGTTGTTTTAGCTGTTCCCCAGAGCTTGCAGTTCTTACACCTTCTCCCCGCCACCAACCTGTTTCTGATGGTTAAACTCCATCACCAGGCTTCTGCTGCTTTGTGGGGAGGGGAAGGGCTTTTATTCCCTTGATTATTATGAGCTGAATTCTGTAACAGCCTCTCTATTAGCCCTGGCTAAAAAAGTTAGTATCTGAACTTTTTTTGTGTTTTTGTTTGTTTTTTTTTGTTATTTTTGGTACCAGGGATTGAACTCAGGGCACTCAACCACTGAGCCACGTCCCCAGCCCTATTTTGTATTTTATTTAGAGACAGGGTCTCACTGAGTTGCTTAGCGCCTCGCTGTTGCTGAGGCTGGCTTTGAACTTCTTAGTGATGCTAGCATGCCTCTCATCGGTGCATTCCTGATGACCTTCATGAGTGTGCGTTCCCAGGCCTTCTCGCAGAACTTAGTCTTCTAGTGGTCTTCTAGCCTCAGGAAATATATCCACTGCAGCCTGCCCACTTCCCTCATCCCTTTAATCCTTTCCCATACCATCTGCCACAGAAATTAAGGCATTTCAATATCATTGGCTGTTGAAAATTGTTTTTATTCCAGACTTTTAGGAGTTCCCTTAAAAGAAGTTGTACCAACTCATGTTCTATCCTGGGAATTAAACCCTGTATCCCTTACCAAGTATTTTACTCTGACTCCTTTGATTGAACACATTCAGAACCTAGTCCTACAGATACTCCTGTAAGCCCTAAATAATTCATATGATTCCCATAGTTATAGAAATTTTCCTTTTTTCCTAGGGCCCAGCACATCCCCTACTGAATTGTGGCACAAGTCAATGCTGGTTATAGGCCTAGCAGCCAGGATAGGAAATGAGTCCATTTCTGAGGAGGTAACTCTTCCCTTGTTACAATCCTATATTGGGTTGGGGAGCAGAAGCTTTCAAGGGAAAGCACTGAGGCTCTTCTGAAAGCTAAGAAGAGTATAGACATCTGAGGAATCCAATTATTCAGGGGAATCCATTCAGATTGTTCCATCCTGTATGTCAGAATCCCAGGTTTTCCTAATCAGTGCCCTTACTTGGGCATCCATAATGTGCTTTAGCTGAATATTCAACCTTCTTGGAAATATAGTCAGTCTATGAGATCTTAGGTTTTATTTTAATGTTTTTCTGGTGTATCACTTGAGATGAGGGTTTCTTACAAGCTGCCAAAAAGATTGTATAACTCTAACATTAACATTCAATTGCTTTTTAATTTTTCTCAGCTTTTCATTATTTATGGGAATCCACAAAATTTAGTAACAACCACCCAATTTCATTATCCTAATACTTATCATTTCCCCCTTTGGTTCTGAACACCTGAACCAACACACTAATCAGTTCATATTCTCACACTGAGGCATTCTTTCAAGCTCCCACAGTGAAGTTTGAGCAATTGGGCACCACTTTTTGCCAGGCTGTCTATGCTTCACCTACCATCTTGAATGGGTTCTCATGCCTGTGGGGCAGCAATCCAGTCACAAAACTTCCTCATACCGCTTTCACTGTAGGAACAAACAGGGCCAGTTAGAAAACACACAGTGGGATGGAGATTGAGGTGCAAAAGATGTATTGGATGAGAACATGGGTAAAAAGAGAGGAGCTGAGATTGGGCAAGGAAGTAGTCAGATGACAGTGGCAATGTGAGGAAGTCTGTCCAAGCCCAGGGTGGGGCTCCAGAGCAAAGACACATAAGAGAAGGCTCATGTTAGGCAGAAATTATTCAGCTATTGTACAATTTCTTTGCTTAGTCATTGGCTGAAGGCTACCCCAAGAAGAGTGTGACCTCTGCTACTTCTGCCTTCTTTATTTATTGGCTGGGGCTGTCTCAAGAAGAATATGAATTCAGTTCAAAAGCTGAGGTGGACCCCAAAGAAAGTAATAGCTGGAGGCTGTCCACTAACCACACTCCTCATAGCCAGAAATCAATTCTGCCTTTAAGGAGTTCATAAACATCATAGCCCCATGTCTACAATAGTCAAAAACTTTCAAGCTAAATAATAAGAATAAAAGTAGAGAACTTTGGGCACTGACTATGAACCTTATAATGAAGCTATAAAATAAGAGAGTGTAAGAGAGCAACAATAGGTGAATACATCAATGAAACAAAATAGAGCCCATAAATGGAACCACTTATGCCCTCAAGTAAATGTTGAAAAAAAAACACATATATTACAGAGGGGAAAGGAAAATCTTTTTAACAAATAATGATGAGACAGTTTATATCTATTTAGAAGAAAATAAATCTTAATCTCTACCTCACAACTTACACAAAATTATTTCGAAATGGGTCAAAGACCTAAATTTAAAATCAAAAGCCATAAAGCTTCTGGAAGAAAGTAAAGGAGAGTGTCTTGCAGCCTGGAAGAAGGCAAAGAATTCTTTGACAAGGTCCAGGAAGCAATAAACTATCAATCTGAAGGAAAAAAATTGATAAATTAGATCTTACTAAAATTTAAAACTTATGCTCATCAGAAATACTGCAAAAAAAATAGGAAACTAACAGCCTGAGAGAAACTGTTGTAATATGTATATCTAATAAAGAGCTCATATCCAGAGAATGTATATATAGGTACAGATACCAATGTAAAGAAAAAAGATTTAAATGGGCAAAACTTGTGGATGCTTCATGAGCGAATATATGTTAATTGCCAATAACCACAATAAAGTTCTCAGTATCATTAATCATTGGGGAAAATGCAAATTAAAACCACAAAAGGATATTATTATGTGCACATTAAAATGACTAAAATTTTTTTTAAAACTGAGACATGGAATGTCAAGGATATAGAGCTACCAGAACGATCATGCATTACTAAAGGAAGCTTAAAATTGTACAATCACTTTTCAAACAGTAGGTCAGTTTCTTTCAAATTTAAACATATACCTATTCTATGATCCAACTATTCTATTGCTAGGTCTATTTATGCAAGAATGATGGAGACATATGCTCACATGCACACTTGTTCAAGAATGTATTTAATAGCAGCTTTATTCATAACAGCCAAACATTGGAAAGAATCTAAGTGACCATCAGAATAAGAACAGATACCCAGCATAGGTTTATTCAAATCCAGTAGTATTATTTAGCAATAAAAAGGAGCTCACTACTATCTGCACTAGCATGGATGGATCTCAAAAACAATTGCACTTAACAAAATAATCCAGACACAATAGTGTATACCATATTATCCCATTAGCATGAAGTTCCAGAACAGGCAAAATTTGGTGTAAAAAAAAATCAGATAAATGGAAAAGGATAAGAGGGAAATTTGGGGGGTGATCAAATATTAAGTATCTTAATAAGTGTATATTACATGGCTGCATGTAATTGTGAAAGCTCATCAAACTGTACACTTCAGATCTATGCACTTTAAGGCATCTAAATAATACCATAGTACATTATTTGTTATTAGTGCATCATAGTTATGCATAATACTGGGGTTCATTTTGACATAATCATACATGCATGGAATATTAATTGGTCCACTTCATACTCCAGTACTTTCCCTTTCCCTCCCCTTCTCTCTCCCCCTGTTCTCCTTCCACTCCCTTACTATTCTTCTTTCTATTTAAGTGTTTTTCAAGTAGTGTTTTATACATATACATAAAAGTGAAATTCACTGGGGTATATTCATATATGCACATAGCATAATTTGGTCCATTTCATTCTACCATTCCTCCCTTTTCCCCTCCCTCTTCCTTCCCCCTCAATCCCTTCCTCAGCTCCACTGATTTCTGATCTACTTTCATGGGATCCTCCCTGCCTTTTTTTCTTTATTCTGGTCTAGCCTCCACATATAAGAGAAAACATTGACCCTTGAATTTCTAAGTCTAGTTTATTTCACTTTGCAAAATGTTCTTCAGATTTATGCATTTACCAGCAAGTGCTATAATTGCATTCTTTATGGCTGAATAAAACTTCATTGTGTATAGATACCACATTTTCTTTATACATTCATCTGTTGATAGGCAGCTGAACTGTTTCCATAACTTGGCTATTGTGAATTGTGCTGCTATAAACATTGATGTGCCAATATTATTATAATATGCTGATTTTAGTTCTTTTGGATAAATACCAAGAAGTGAGATAGCTGGTGGTTCCATTCCTAGTCTATCAAGGAATATCCATACAGATTTCATAAGAGAAAAACACGGGGGGCGGTTCCAAGATGGCGGCCTAGACGGACGCTGTGGTCAGTCTCTCCAGAGCCAGAGGTTGAAGTTGTGGAAATACCATCTCCCAGCCAGCTTCTGGATATCATCATACAGCTACCCGGGCAGGAATTTCACTTGCGCGTGTAAGCAGGGCCACCAGCCAGCAGCCATTGCCACAAGCAGAGTGACTTCAGCA